>JALLAJ010000961.1:249785-268250 GCA_024635365.1 Aix galericulata | reverse complement strand
CCCAGTACCCTCCAGTTCTCCCAGTACCCCCAGTGCCCTCCCGGCCGCCAGGGGGCGCTGCCCCCTCCCCCAGGCCCCGCCCCCGTCCCAAGATGGCGGCGGCCGCGGCCGCCCTGGCGCTGAGGGTGAGCGCGGCGGGGCCGGGAGGGGGCACGGGGACACCGGGGATGGGGCATGGGGACATGGGGGTGGGGACATGGGGGTGGGGGCACCCAGGGCTCGAGACACCAGGTATGGGGGCACCAGGGACATGGGGACACCGGGTATGGGGACATGGGGTGCAGGGCATGGGGACACTTTGGGTTCTGAAGAAACCAGTTACGGGGACACCAGGGACGTGGGGCGTGGGGACATGAGGCGTGGGGACACTTAGGGGTATAGGGACACTGGGTATGGGGACACTTAGGGTTCCAGGGACATGGGGACACTGGGTATGGGGACACCAGGGACGTGGGGCATGGGGACACGTTGGGGTATGGGGACATGTAGGGGTGTGGGGACATGGGGCATAGGGACACCAGGTATGGGGACACTGGGAATGGGGACACTTAAGGCTCGAGACACCAGTTATGGGACACTTAGGGGTGTGGGGACACCAGGGACATGGGGACATGAGGTGTGGGGACACCAGGGATATGGGGCGTAGGGACAGTGGACAGGGGACACACATGGGGCACTGAGCGCTTGGGGCTCTGGGGACACCAGGTATAGGGGACACTGGGTATAGGGGACAACAGGCACAGGAGCCTATGGGGACATCGTGTATGGGGTGCTCCAGGAATGGTGGCTCAGGGGACACCAGGTGTAGGGGACACCGTGCACAGAAGCCTACGGGCACACCACCTACGAGTAGTGCTGGCCCTGGGACCCTGCCCGAGCTGTCCCAGGACACGGGGGGGACCCCGGGGCCACCCTGTGCCCCTCACCCCCTCCCGCCCCAGCAGGCGGCACCCCGCGGCGTCCCCATCCTCGGCCACGTCCCCGTCCTCACCGCCGCCCGCCACCTCCACACCACCCCCGCCTGCCTCAAGGTAAGCACCGCCGGCGGCGTCCCCGTCCCCACGGCCCTCGGGGGCCACCCCATGGCCCTCGGGGGCCTGTCCCTGCTCTGATGCCACCTCCCCCGGCAGACGCGGGCGGCGCGGGTGCGCGTGGGGAAAGGGGACAAGCCGGTCACCTACGAGAAGGCGCACCCGCCCCACTACATCGCCCACCGCAAGGGCTGGCTGTCCTTGCACACCGGTAAGTCACCGCGGCACCCTTGGGCGACACGGTCGGAGGGGGGGGCGTCCCGGTCCCCCCTTTCAACCACGTCGCCCTCTTCCCTCGTAGGAAACCTGGACGGGGAACTGGGGGCGGCGGAGAGGACGGTGGAGGACGTCTTCCTGCGCAAATTCTTCCACGGCACCTTCCCCGGCTGCCTGGCCGACGAGGTGGTGCTGAAGCGGCGCGCCAACGCGCTGGTGGGCTGCCTGCTGCTGCTGCCCCACCTGGCCCCCGCCAAGCTCTGCTTCCTGGTGGGCTACGCCGAGACCCTCCTCTCCCACCTCTACAAGTGCCCCGTCCGCCTCGAGGTGCAGACGGTGCCCGCCAAGGTGGTCTACAAGTGGCTGTAGGGCCCGCTGGGGGGGCTCGGGGCGGGGTTGGGGGCGGTGAGGAGGAATAAAACGAGGCTTCGTGCTCCCCGGGGGTGGGTCTTTGAGGACTGGGGTCTTTGGGAAGTCCGCTCTCTGCCATGGCCATGTGTCTTGTGGGGTCTTGATCTCCTGGGACCTGTCCCCACCATGCCCGTGTGCCCCACGGGGCCCTGATCTCATGGGGACCTCCTGTGGCCCCACGTGCCCAGCACGGTGGTGTCCCCACGCTGCCCTTCGGCCCCATGAAGCCCAGTCCCCAGGACACCCGCGTGTCCTGTCCCCAGAATATTCTTGTGTCCTTGTCCCCGTTACGCCCATGTGCCCCAGGTGGCGTTGTCCCCAACATCTCCATGCATCCCAGGTGGCCCCGTCCCCACCACACCCGTGTGCCCCACAAGTCCTGTCCCCAAGATATCCGCGTGGCCCTGTCCCCAGCACGTCCGGGTGTCCCATCCCCGCGTGTCCTGTCCCCACGTGGCCCTGTCCCCACACTGCCCCACCCCCGTGCCACCCGTGTGCCCCACAGGACCCCATCCCCGTCATGCCCCGTGCCACCCCGCGTGTCCCCGTCCCCGCACAGACGCGGTGACACCGCAGAAGCCGATGCACTTTCTGTATGCTGCGTGCCCACGCCCTGCCCAGTTAAACCCAGTCACTGGCTCTGAGAAAACCAGTTTAAATACGACCGCGGTATAAAAAGCAGCAGCAGGACGGGGCACGGTGGGGGGTGGCGGGGGCTCAGCACCGCTGGCGCACCGAGCCCTCGAAGCAGGGGTTGCCCAGGGCCAGCCCCGGGTCCGGCCCCGCGCTGCGCTTGCTGTCCCTCGGTGTCGCCCGGGGACTGGGTCCTGCGGGGAAACAACGGGGTCGGTGCCGTGTCCGTGCCCTCCCCCACCCCGCTGTCCCCCCGGTGTCACGGCACCGTCCCCCGGGGCCTTACCCATGTAGCTGAGGAGGACGGGGAGGAAGACGAGGCCGTGCGCCAGGCCGGCGAGGGTGATGATGAGGTTGAGGCGGAAGAAGAAGATCTGGATGAGCTGCGCCTTGGCGAAGGCCAGCACCACGATGCCCGGCAGGTTGGTCATGGCCACCCCGGCCACCACCTGCGGCCACGACAGGGTCAGTCATCGTGGCCGGGTTGTCCCCTCCCCGCACCCGCGGGTGACCGGCAGCACCCTGGGGTGCCCCCGCGGCCGTGCCGCCCCCACCTTGCTGCCCATGGTGACGGTGGCCTCGGCGGCGCGCTCCACGCGGTTGGGCTTGGTGCTGTGGGCGAAGGCGCAGGTGAGGTGGGACACGAACTCCACCGAGATGCCCACGGCCTGCGGGGACAGCGGTGTCACCGGGGAGGGCACCCGTGGGTGGCTCCCCGGGGCTGGCACGGTGCGGGATGGGGGCAGGCGTGGGGCGCCCACGGTGCTCGTGCACCCCAAGCTGTTGTCCCCGTGTGTCCCCAGGTCCCTGTGCCACCTCCTGTGCTCCCCGAGGTCCCCATGTGCCACCTCCCGTGTGCCCCAGATCCCCATGCCACCTCCTGCGCCCCGTGTCCCCGTGCCACCCCGCATGCCCCGCACCGCCACGAGGTTGATGAGGGCCACGGCGTTGTAGGGGATGTCCCAGAGGGCCATGATGCCCACGGTGTCCAGCAGGATCATGGTGATGGTGATGAGGGTGGCGACGCTGGAGCGCAGGTCCATGCCCAGCAGCACGAAGGAGACGAGGAAGGTGGGCACCAGGCACAGCGCCAGCGTGAACAGGCCCTCGCCCACCACCGTCAGGTACTGCTCGTAGTACACGTACGTCACCCTGCCGGGATTGTCACCGCTGCTGGCACCCCGGGGTGGCCACCGGGCACCCCTGTCCCGAGCTGGCACCCCCGGAGCCCGGCCATGAATTGGGCTCCCACGTTAACACCAGTAAGACACTGGGGTGCCCACGCGGAGCCTGAAGCAGGCACCCCAAAGTGGGGCACCCAAAGTGGGGCACCCACATTGACACCCAACTGCGCACCCCTAGCTGGGTGTGCTGATCCCTAACTGGACAGGGGGAACCCACCCTGGCCCTTAACTGGGCACCCCAAACTGGGACACCCCAAAATAGGGCACCCACACTGACACAGGCTGGGCACCCCTAACTGGGCACCCTGACCCCTAACTGGGCCGGGGACGCCCACAGTGACCCCAAATGGGAGCACCCGCAATGGCACAGGCTGGGCACCCCTAACTGGGCACCCATGCTGAGTCCTCACCGGCTACCCTGACCCCAAATTGGGCACTGGGCACCCACCCTGAGCCCCCCCTCGACCTGGGGGGCACCCCCTCCTTTCCTGACCCCTCCCAGGAGGCTTACGTGTAGGGGAAGACACGGAAATCGGGGTCGGTGCCGGGCACCTGGCGCAGGGTGCCGGTGATGTTTTCAGCCAGGGCGCGGGCAGCCCGCAGCGCCGCCGTGTACTCCTGCGAGGTCCGCAGCGGCCGCTGGTACGCCATGAACCGCGAGGCTGGGGGGCAGCGGGCTCAGCCGGGCACCCCGGGGTGCCCCCGGCCCCCGCCACCCGCCCCGCACTCACCCAGGATGGTGCCGTTGGCGTCCATGCTCACCGCCGTGTCGTAGGCGCCCAGGCCGCTGTGGGGAGGGGGCAACGGGTCACCCGTGGCTGCATGGAGGGTGCCGAGCCCCACCCTGGGGACCCGCCGTGGCACCCTGGGGTGGCACCTACCCCTTGGCGCACTGCAGGGTGGGGAGGTCGTGGAGGAACCAGGGCAGGAAGCGCTCGAACTCCTCCACCGTCGGCCGCCGCGTGGCGTTCAGGCACTGCCCCAGCAGGCAGCTGATGTCGTCTGTGGGCACGGCCGTGGGGACCCAGTGGGAAGCAGGGTAAGCACCCAAGGGTGCCGCGGCAGGCACCCCGTGGACCCCCCGTGGGAACAACGGGCACCCAGTGGCACCATGGCAGGCACCCAGGAGGAACCCAGAAGACACCCAGCACGCCCCGTGGGGGGCACCCAGTGGGCTCCATCACAGGTCCCTAATGGGAACTCAGTGGGATCCCAGTGGAAATTAAATGGGATCCCATTGGGAACTCAAGGGGATCCCAATGGGAATAATGGGCACCCAGTAGGAACCCAATGGGAACCCACTGGGAGCTCTATGGGATCCCAATAGGAAGTCAATGGGCACCCAAGGGGGACTTAATGGGATCACAACGGGAGCTCAATGGGAACTCAATGGGCACCAAGTGGGAACTCAGTTGCATCCTGATGGGAACTCAGTGGGATCCCAGTAGGCAGCCACTGGGAATTTAATGGGATCCCAATGGGAACGCGATGGGATCCCAATGGAGCTCAATGGGCACCCAGAGGCATTCCAATGAACACCCAATGGGAACTTGGTGGGCACCAAATAGGACCCCATAGGCCCCCGATGGACTTCATGGTGGGAACCAATGGGCACCATCACAGCACCCGAAGGGCACCGTTGCAGCACCCAGTGGGAACCGAATCGACGCCCAGCGGGCACCCAATGGGATCCCAATGGGCAGCACGGCGGGCACCCAACATCCACCCACCAGGCATCGCGGTGCCCCCCCCCCGGGAGCCCTCCCCCGGCGAGCACCGGTGCCCACTCACTGCTGGTGGAAGGGCAAAACTGCCCGGTGAGGTTCCCGAAGCGGTGGATGCGGCAGCAGCGGCCGGTGGGGTTGAGCCAGTCGAGGAAGTCGTCCACCCAGGAGGTGGCGGGGATGGCGAGGTAGGACCTGGGCAGAGGTGGGGCTGGCAGGGTGCTGGTGGGGCCGTGCCCCGCTGCCCGCCCCGCGCCCCGCGCCCCACTCACACGTTGGGGAAGCGCGTGGCGTACTGGATCATCTGCGTCAGCGAGTTGTCGTCGCAGCCGGCGCTGGAGCAGATGGCGTTGGTGCCCTCGGTCGAGGAGAAGTTGTAGCCGCTGGTGGTGACGAAGTAGGTGGGCACCCCCACGGGCAGGTACTGGTTCATGTCGGAGAAGTACTGCAGCATGTAGGAGTCCTGGCGGTGGCAGGGGCTGTGCTCAGCGAGGGTGGGGGCGCCCAGCCCTGCCCGCATCCCCAATCAGGGGCTCGGTGTCCCCAGGCGTCCCCAAACCAGGGCTTGGTGTCCCCTTGGCCATGCTGCGCCTGCACGGCCCCACGTTGGGTTGTGCCCTTCCCATACAGGGCCACGCTCGGCCAGTGCTGTCCCCACACAGGGCCGTGCGCGCAGCCATCCCATCCCCGCGTGTCCCCGTCCCCGGGCACCCCGTTGTCACCACGTGTCTCTGTCCCCCGGGTGTCACCTCGGGCATGGCGATCTCCTGGTCCAGCCCCACGGACACGTGCAGCGTGAGGTAGAGCCCGGCGAAGGAGAAGAAGAGGAAGAGCAGCACCTGGGGGCAGCACCCGGCCCCGTGAGGGCACCCCATGGCACGGGGCACCCCCAGGAGCCCCCAGAGCCCCAAACACCCCCAAAGCCCCCCAGCCCACCCCCAAATGCCCCCACATTCCCCCCCTCCAAGACTCCTGAAGCCCTCCAGATGCCCCAGCCCCCCCTGTGCCCCCCACCTCCCAGGACCCCCCAGTCCCCCCACATACCCTAAAGCCCCCCCCACATCCCCATGTGCCCCCAGCCCCCCACTGACCACCAGAGGCCGGATCAGGCGGTGCAGCAGCAGCGGGGTGTAGAAGTGGTTCAGGAAGGGGCGCAGCACCCTCAAGCCCGGCCCCGTGGGGCCCCCCTTCTCCGTCCCGCAGCAGCAGCAGATGTCAAAGCGGGCAGCCTGAGGGTGCCACCGGGGTGGGTGGGTGCCCCCGGGCCCCCAAATACCCACGGGAACCGCACGCCAGCCCACCGACACCCTTGGGTACACAGGCACCCCCATGCCCACCCTGGGCACCCTCATGTCCCATGGGCACCCCATGGGCACTCCATGGGCACCCCGGGTATCTTCAGGTACCCCATGGGCACCGCAGTCACCTTCCCACCCATGGGCACCCCACACCCTCCAGTTTGCCCACTGCAGGCACCCAAAGACCCATGGGTGCCCCACGCCAACACACTGGGTGCAGCGACACCCCGCGCCCTCCCTGGGTACCCCCCTACCCCATAAGCACCCTGCGGGCACCCTGCGCCCATCCAAGGTGCTCAAAATACCCACGGGCACCCCATGCCTTCCATTTTGCCCACCCCAAGCACCCAGAGACCCATGGGTGCCCCACGCCAACCCCATGCACATTGGGTACAGAGGCACCCTGCACCCACCCCAGGTACCCAAATACCCACGGGTACCCCACGCAATGCCCCAAACACCCTTGGGTGCCCACCCGGGGGCACCGGTGCCGTACCTCCTGCCGGCGGGCATCGAGGGCCAGCAGGGCGACGAAGCCCGACATCTGGAGGAGGAAGTCGAAGGCGATGGCCACGGAGGCCGTGAGGGCGAAGGTGCGGACGGCGGGCATGGAGGAGAGGGCGCCTGCGGGCACCCTGGTGTCAGCACCCCAGGGACACCATTGGGGTGCGCCGCGGGCCTGCAGCCACGCGCGGTCCCTTGGGTGCGTGATGCCGGGGGCACCCCTGTCCCCACTCACCCAGGAGGAAGCAGATGACCTCGGAGATGCTGCACAGCAGCATGCTGGGTGCCACCTGCGCCAGCACCCGCCCGATGTGCTGCTCCCGCGTCTCGCCCGGCTCCCGCTGCGACTGCTGCTGGCCGGGATGGGAGGTTGGGGTGCCCGCCCCGCGTACGGGCACCCGGCAGCCTGGGGGTGCTGCCACATGGACAGCGGGACACCCACGTGTCCTTCGGGGACCTCCCCATGTCCCCAAGTCCCACTGGGATCCCCATCATGACCCTTGGAGACCTCTACACCCATGGGTGGCCCTTGGTCCCATGGAGACATCTCCATGTCCCCAAGCCCCGTTGGGATCTCCATTGTGACCCTCGGAGACTCCTGCACCCATGGGTGGCCCTTTGTCCTGTGGGGACCCCTTGAGCTCAATCATGCCCCTACATCCCCCTTTAGGACCCCCCACCCAAGGGTGCTGCCATGCCCCACGGGGACCCCAGAACCCAAAGAACCCCTGAGCCCACCCCAGGGGGACCCAAGGCTGCCCCCATGTCCACGTACCCCGCAGGGATCCCTGCACCCGGGGGTGTCCCACGGGGACCTCCCCACACCCATGGGTGCTCCCACACCCTCCAGGGACCCCCAGCGGCGCCGACCTGGTACTCCTGCACAAAGATGAAGATGTTGTCAGCACCCACGGCGAGGACGAGGAAGGGCACGACCTCGAGGATGATGAGGGATGAAGGCAGCCCCACCAGCGCCAGGAAGCCCATGGAGGCGAAGACGGCGCCCAGCACCACGGCGATGCCGCCCAGCGCCAGCGTCACCTTCGACTCCACCTGCGGCAGGACCGGGCCACCCATTCAGCACCCAGCGAGCACCCTTGGGTGCCGGCACCCTCCCTGACCCCCCGGCCGTTACCAGCACGCGGCGCCAGGCCGTGTACTCGCCCAGCGCCAGGGCGATGTAGGCGAAGACCACCAGGTAGCTGACGGCGAAGACGGGGATGTCCTCGCCCGTGGTGCGGTTGATCTCATCCTCCAGCGAGCGCTGCGGGCACGGGGCAGGTGAGCAGGGGCACCAAGGCACCCTTGGGTGCCCCCCACGCCACCGGCTACGTGCCATACCTCAGCCATGAAGGAGACGGAGAGGTTCTGGCTGTGGTTGCGCTGGAAGTCGCGGACCACCTCGAGGAAGCGCTGCTCCCAGCTCAGCACCCACTTGTGCCGCGGGTCGCTCCGCGGGAAGTTGTTGAGGGAGTAGGTGACGATGAGCGCCTCCGCCTGCGTGTACTCGGAGTCTGCGGCACGGCACAGCACCCATGGCACCCCACTGCACCCCACTGCACCCCACTGCACCCCATGGCACCCCACTGCACCCACCCACTCACCCGGGTAGCCCCCGAGGGCGATGTAGGGGAAGACAGGCCCCCCGTACTCGGCCATGCAGCTCAGCTCCAGCGTCGTGATATCCTTGAAGGAGAGCGGGGAGCTGGTGGGGACACGGCACCAGTGAGCGGGGGCTGCGCACGGTGCCCCCCACCACCCACAGCCCGCGACCAAGCCCTGCTCCTGGCAGGCATCGCCCTGACCCCGTAGCCTGGTGGCATATGGGCACCACAGCACATCCAGCACCCTACAGGCAGCACCCTGACCCCATGGTCCAGCACCCCAAGAGCACCTTGCCAGGTCCAGCACCCCACAGGCAGCACCCTGACCCCACAGCCCAGCACCCTATGAGCACCCCACCATGTCCAGCACCCCATGGTCATCAGCCCGACCCCATAGCCCAACAGCTCACAGCCACCACACCACAACAGCAACCCACAGCCAGCACCCTCACCCCACAGCCGAGCAACCCACAAGCATCACTCCAACCCCACAGCCCAGCACCTCCTAAGCCCTATGCCATATCCAGCACCCCACAGGCATCACCCTGACCCTATAGCAGTGTGAGCATTGCGCTGTGTCCAGAACCTCACAGACCTCACCTTGACCCCACAGCTGAGCACCCCTCAAGCACTGTGCCACATCCAGCACCCCACAGCCATAGCCTGACCCCATAGCCCAGCACCCCATTGGTTCTATGCTATGTCCAGCACCCCATGGGCATTACCCTGACCCCATAGCCCAGCACCCCGCAAGCACCGTGCCAACCTCCAACACCCCATGAGCATCACCCTGACCCCACAGCCGAGCACCGTGCCATATCCAGCACCCCACAGCCATCACCCTGACCCCATAGCCCAGCACCCTACGAACCCCATGCCAACATCCAGCACCCCCCAGCTATCACCCCGACCCCACGCAGCGCCCAGCACCCTGCAGGCAGCCCCGCGGGCACCCACTTGACGCAGTAGATGAGGTGATCGTGCCAGTCCACGGTGCCGGTCTCCTTGCCCACGGTCTGGGTGGCCTCCATGGCCAGGTGGGTGCGGTTGTTCTGGAAGTACTGCGTCACGCTGTTGATGCAGCAGTCGGCCAGGCTGGGCTCGGAGGGGTTGAGGGGCGCGTAGCAGATGTCCTGCAGCGTCACCTCCCTGCCCTCCTCCTCCACCCAGACGCTCGCCCCCGTCAGCTGCTCCTGCAGCTCCAGCAGCGCCTCCAGCACCTCGGCCGACAGCACCCCGCTGAAGTTCTTGGCGCCCAGCACCACCGAGTTGTAGGTGGCCCCCGGGCGCTGGTCCCGCGCCGTCACGATCACCTGGCAGGTGCGCATGAAGGGCCCGAAGTGCTCGTCGTAAAACGCCTTCTCCTGCCGCGCCTGGCTGCCCGGTGCCGACCACAGCTCCACGGGGTCGGTGGTGAGCTGCAGGGTCATCATCCCGACCGACAGCCCGACCGCCACCACCGCCGCAACCACCAGCACCGGCACCGGGTGCCCGGCCACCAGCGTGCCCCAGCGGCGGAAAACATCAGCCAGGAAGCGGTGGCTGCAGGTGCCCAAGCGCACCGCGCAGCCCCCACGAGGAGCCGGTGCCACCTTCTTCTTCTTCTTCCCGCGGCACATCAAGGCGGTGAGGAAGACGAGGGCGAAGAAGCCGAAGAGCACCACGCAGATGACCAAAGCGCCGTCGACGGCGCCCAAGCGGAAAGGTGGCGCGGGGTCGGGCGGTGCAGGCACAGCCGGGCAGGACTCGGCGCAGTCCTGGCAGGAGCAGGGCTGCTGGTCGGCGCTGAGCGCCTCGCTGCAGCCCCACGCCCGCTCATCCAGCGGCTCGATGCCGTCGCCGGGCTGCGTGCCGTTGGGCACCAGCTGGAAGTCGATCTGCAGCGGGGCCAGCCCGTTGTTCTTGTCGCCCTGGAAGTCAAGCCAGCGCTGCGTGGTGCAGAGCCGGGCGCCGTAGATGCCGCACATGGTGTCGATGGCGTAGCCGCCCGTGGCCGGCAGCCGCACGTCCTTGCAGGAGTTGAAGGCGGCGTCGGCGTAGCGCTGGCTGTAGAAGCACTGGTACTCCACCACGGCCTCCTGCTGCACCCCCAGCACCGTGGTGCGGTTGACCATGCGGGTGACGTTGGTGAAGAGGCTCTGGTCGGGGCTGCAGATGTTGTTGCAGTAGAGGTTGGCGAAGTTGCGGGAGCAGGAGGGGCAGCGGGCCAGCACGGTGCCGGACAGGGCCACGCTGACCTGCAGGGCGGTGAGCTGCTGCAGCGTGCAGCACACCCGCGTGTCGTTGTCCCCGCGCACCAGCTCGGGGCAGACGGAGCGCAGCAGCTGCAGCAGCGTGCCCGTGGCCAGATGCGCCGGCCCGTTGTAGAGGCAGGGCACGTTGGAGGACACCAGCGAGACGTTCACCTCGGGGTTGCGCCCGCATTCGTCGTAGAAAGCGCAGTAGCCGGCGCGGTGGATCGGCGTCAGCTGCGGCGCAGCCTGCGGGGCGAGGAGAGGGGCGCGTGGGGGCTCAACCCATGGGGAGCCAGCTCGCTTCGGTGCCCCCGTCCTCTCCCAAAACACACCAGGCACCCGACACCCATGGGTGTCCCCCTGCTGTCACCACCCCGCCAAACCTCACCGCGCTTGGCCGTCCCCAAGCACCTACCAGCGCCAGGAGGGCGCCGAGCACCGCGCCGGCCAGCGCCGGAGACGCTGCCATCGTGGGCAAAAGGGTGCTGCCGGCTTCACCCGGCCCCTATAAGACCCCGTATCCCTTGGGCGGCTGCCGCCTGTGAGGTCTTCTGGCCTGATGGCACCGAGGCCAATCAGCCGGCGCCGGAGCTGTAAAGGCGCAGTGATCATTAACCCGGATCGATCGGCACTGTCAGCCGGCGCATCCTGGCGGGGAGGTGCCCCGACTGACGCCTGGGTGCCCCCCTGCCCGAGGGAGTGGGCACCTGAGTCACCGACGGGGAGTTTCGCACCGCTGTTGCCTACGTGTTTTTGGCAGGGCTGTGCCCACCGGGGACGTCCCCGCGGGTTGGCAGGAACACCCAAGGAGGTGCTGGTGAGGCTGTGCCAGCCGTGGGAAACCCATCCTGCCTGGCACAGGGAGCGTCGGGCACCCCGGGGTGCCAAAGCGTGCCCCACAGCATGTGCCCAGTCAGCGAGGGCAAGGAGGAACAGGGCTTGCCTCCCTGCCTGCCCCTCGGGGCACTGAAACTGCTTCTGTTGACAGAAACGGGGCTGCCGTGCCCACCTCAGAGTCCTCTGCCCCACCGAGCTGCCAGGAAGGTTCAGGGCCACCGGGCAGCCTTGGAGAAGCGTCGGCCCCGATAAGAGACCAAGGCCCCGATAAGAGGCAACGGCGGGCGATACGGGCACCGCGGCGCTGCCACCCGTCTCGCACGCCACGGGCAGGGCCGGGCACACAGGGCAGGCGGGCACACGGTGAACTCGGGCGCCCCGAAGGCGCTGTGCTGGTGGCACACGGGTGCCAGGCTCTGGGGGACGGGCGCGTGCCAGCCCTGGAGGACGGATGCCAGCGGGCGGCGGGCACCGTGGTGGTGCTGGGGTGGGGGTGACGGGTGCCTCGAGGGGATGGGGGGGGTCCAAAGCTGGCACTGCTGTGCGTGCTGTGCCCTTGGCCCCATTTACAACCTTGGTATCGATAAGGGGGGGGTGATAACGCGCTGGCACCTTTGTCCCGCATCTGAGGCTTCCCACCCCTGCGTCACCAACCCTCCCCTGTGCCCCTGCCACCGTCACGCAGCCTGCGGGCACGGCGCTGCCCGGCAGGAGAAGCACCCCACCACACGGCTGGCACAGCCCACCGGCACCTTTATTGCGCGCGGCCGCCCGCAGGGGACGGCATGGGGACACCCCATCCGCCAGGGGGGCCGCGAGGGGGCTGCGGTGGTCCCGGGCACAGCCCCCGGGGGGCAGAGGGGGCTCAGGAGGACTTCGTGGCACGGCGCTTGGTGCGCTGGCGGGTGTACTTGAAGCTCTGCAGTGGGTTGGCGTTGCGGCGTGCCTGTAAGGGCAGAGGAAAGCGGCGTCAGACCCTGAAAAAGCAGGGGACAGGTGGGTACCCCCATGCCCGGGGGGGTCACGGCTGTCCCGCACTCACCATGGGGCCGCCGCGGCGGCCGGCA
The DNA here is from genome assembly GCA_024635365.1 of Aix galericulata. Lineage (NCBI taxonomy): Eukaryota > Metazoa > Chordata > Aves > Anseriformes > Anatidae > Aix > Aix galericulata. The sequence goes on along the minus strand of JALLAJ010000961.1, from coordinate 255,507 downwards.
CCGGCGTGGGACAGCCGCAGCCGCTTGTGCTTCTTCAGGTTGGGCTTGGCGATGCTGCGGAGGCTGGGTGGCACTGCGGGCATGGAGCGGGGCATCAGAGGGTGAAGTGCTTTCCGGGGACACCCCCTGGCCTTGCACCCCTCTCCCTGTTTTGGGGTCGTGTCCCCACCCCACCCCGCCACCCCGAAGCTGCTGTCGGGTGCGGGACGTACCCAGGTAGTCGGGCACGTTGCGGAGGTGAGGCTTGACGATGGCGGGGTGCAGCGGCTTGTCGTGGCGCAGGACGTGCAGGTCGCGGGGGTTGTCCTCGAAGTACGTCTGGGGACGGGGAGGGGACGTCATGGGGGGAGCTCCTGGCACCCCGCACCCACCCCGCGCCCACCCCACAGCCCCCTCGGGGTGCCGGGGGTACCTTGAGTTTCTCGGAGTTGAGCAGCTCCTCCTTGATCTCCCGCAGCCGAGCCTCCTTCACCGCCTGCTTGGTGACGGAGCGCATGGCGTCCTGGGGGACTCGGGGTCAGAGCCGGGGAGGGGGCACCGCCGCCACCCCCCCGTCCCCGTCCCCGTCCCCGCCCGCGCTCACCCGGCAGCGGTACCGCAGGCCCTCGATCTCCTCCATGCAGAACTTGTAGGGCTGCAGCATGGACCCGCCGTTCTCTGGGGACACACACGGGGACGTTCCCTGGGGACACTCCCGTGCCCCCGGCGCCCTCGGGGACACCCCCACGATGTCCCTTGGCACCCGGTGCCCCCCCGCCCCGCGGTGACAAAGCCCCCCCCCGACCTCCTGCGAGCCTGTCCTCGATCTGTGCCAGCCGGTCCCGCTCCTCGGGCAGCACGAAGGTGAGCGCCGTGCCGGGGTTGTCCGCGCGGGCCGTCCTGCGGGCACGGAGGGGTGCAGCAGTGGGGCGCCTGCCCCAGCACCCCCAAAAGGCCGCCCCCACGCCCCCCCCCGGAGCACCCAAGCCCCCCGGACCTGCCCACGCGGTGGATGTAGGACTCGACCGTCGGCGGCACGTCGAAGTTGATGACAGCGGCCACGTTTTGGAAGTCGATGCCCCGCGCCACGCTGTACTCCGGGTCCTTGCCTTTGCTGGGAGGGGGGAAAACGTGATGGGGGGTGGGAAGGGGAAGTTGGGGGGGATAAGGGGACGCCCCATGGGGATGAGGACAGCTGGGGCAGACACCCACGTGGGCATGGGGACGCTTTAGGATTGCCCTGGGCACGGGGACACCCTTGTGCAGCGACACCCCTGAGCAATGCCCATGGTTACGGGGACACCTGGGGCCACGGGGACATGAGATCCCGATGCAAAGAGCCCCCCATGAACAAGGGGACAGCCTGGGGACAGGGACACCCCTGGGCATAGACACTGGGACCTCCCCTTGGCATAAATCCCCCAGAAAAGAGAAAATCCCCCAGCAGGGGAACGCAGGGACACCCTGGGCATGGGGACGGGCAGAACAAGGACGTCCCTGCAGCACGGGGACCCCGTGGGGGGCACAGGGATCCCATGGGGGGCACAGGGACATCGTGGGGGGACAAAGGGACACCGCCCCAGACCCTGGGCCCCGTTCGCTGGGCATCGCCCCGCTGGCACCCACGGGTGCCGGCTCACCTGTCGGCAGCGCCCTTGCGCTTCTTCTGGGGGGGCTGCCCCGCGGGCGCCTCCAGCGCCTCCTCGTCTGTGGCCACAATGTAGTCGTAGAGGCCGCGGTTGAACTGGGTGATGACGTGGCACCTGGGGACACGCGGGGGGCCCTCAGCACCGCCACCTCCCCCCCACCTCCACCCCGCTCCTACCCAACGCCGGGCCCCCCCCCGGGTGTTACCCTGGGCNATGGCCCCCACATGGCTCCCACCCCAGGGTGCCCCCACCCCTCAGCCCCCACCCCATAGACCCCACACGGCCCCCACCCCACGGAGCCCCCCCCGTTACCGCGGCCCGCAGCAGGCGGTGCAGCAGGGGCAGGCCGTAGGCCGCGGTCTTCCCGGAGCCGGTGCGGGCCCGGGCCAGGAGGTCGCGGCCCTCCAGCGCCGCGGGGATGGCCTCAGCCTGGATGGCGGTGGGGGCGGCCCAGCCCAGCTCCGACACGGCCTGGGGGGACGGAGAGTCACGGGGGGGGCGCGGACATCCCCCCCCGGACCCCTCCCGGTGCCCCCCGGTGCCCCCCCGGTACCCGCAGCAGCCGCGGGTCCAGCCCCAGGTGCTCGAAGGCCGCCGCCATTTCGGCCCGGAAAGGCCCCGCCGCCGCCCCCTGGCGGTGTGGGGGGCTCGGGGGCACCCTTGGGTGCTGGGGGAGAAGGGGGCGCCCCCCCCCCCGAGGGGGGTCGCGATTCCAGGGAGGGGTTTTGGGGTGTTTGGCGCCTCGCCCGCACTGCAGGACCCCCAAAACGCCCCCACCCCAAAATGGCCCCCAATCAGCCCTAAAGTACCCCAAAAAGCAGCCCCGCCACCAAAAAGCACCACATCCACTCTGAAGTGTCCCCAAAAAGCACCCCCACCTCAAAAAGCAACTCCAAAAAGACCCCTCATCTACCCTAAAATACCCCCAAAAGCACCCCAACCCCAAAAGCATCCCACTTACAGCACCCTAAAAGAAACCCCTCATTCACCCTAAAGGTTCCCAAAAAGCACTCCTACCACAAAAAGACCCCTAATCAGCCCTAAAGTACCCCATAAAGCACCCCCCATCCCCAAAAGGCACTACATCCACTCTGAAGTACCCCAAAAAGCACCCCTGCCCCCAAAAGGCACCACGGGGGTGCTTTTGAAGTATCCCAAAAAGCACCCCCGCCCCCAAAAGGCCCTCTAAAGTATCCCCAATAGCACCCCCACCTCAAAAACACCCCTCATCGACCCTAAAGTTTCACAAAAAAGCATCGCCACCCCCAAAAGCACCCCCCACAGCACCCCAAAAAGGCCCTCATTCAAAGTACCCCCAAAAGCATCCCACTTACAGCACCCTAAAAGAAAGGCCCTCATCCACCCTTAAGGATCCCAAAAACCACCACTACCCCAAAAAGGTCCCCAATCTGCCCTAAAGTATCCCAAAAAGCACTCCCATCCCCAAAAGACCCCTCATCTACCCTAAAATACCCCCAAAAGCACCCCAACCCCCAAAAGCATCCCACTTACAGAACCCTAAAAAAAAAGCCCTCATCCACCCTAAAGGACCCCAGAAAGCACTCCCACCCCAGAAAGGCCCCAATCAGCCCTAAAGTACCCCAAAAAGCACCTCCGCCCCCAAAAGGCACCACATCCACTCTAAAGTACCCCAAAAGCACCCCTATCCCCAAAAGCACCCCCCACAGCACCCCAAAAAGGCCCCCATTCAAAGTATCCCCAAAACCATCCCACTTACAGCACCCTAAAAGAAGCCCCTCATCCACCCTAAAGGATCCCAAAAAACACCCCTACCCCAAAAAGCCTCCCAATCCACCCTAAAGTACCACAAAAAGCACCCCCCTCAGAGCACCCCAAAAAGGTCCTCATCCAAAGTACCCCCAAATGTACCTGCAGCCCAAAAGGACACCCCAAAAAAGCCCCCATCCACCCGTAAGTATCCCCCAAAAGGCCCCCCAGCACCCCAAAAAGCACCAATGCATGCCCAGGGACCCCACAGCCTTTATTGATCCCAAAATGTCCCCCTCAAAACCCCACAGCGGGTGCAGGCAGCGTGCCCCAAGCCCCCTCCAGTGCCCTGGTGTTCTGTGGGGCTGCGGCCCCCCAGGTTTGGGGATGAACCCCAAAAGGTTTGGGGTGGCTCCCTGGGGGTGCTGCACTAGCTTCTTGGCCTCAAAGATGTAGCCCTGCACAGAGCACCCCAAAAAGGCTCATCATCCACCATAAAGTATTCCAAAAAGCCCCCCACCCACCCCAAAATGCACCTCACACACGGCACCCCAAAAAGGCCCCATCCACCATAAACTACCCCAAAAAGCCTCCCGACCCCAAAAAGCACCCTGCACAAAGGACCCTAAAGGCCCTTCATCCACAGTAAAACACCCCAAAAAACACCTCCTCCCCCAAAAAGCACCCCAAAAAGGCCTTTCATCCACCCTAAAGAAACCCCAAAAGCCCCCCCACCTCCAGCACCCCAATAACCACCAGCTCACGCCCAGGGACCCCACAGCCTTTATTGATCCCCAAAAAAACACCCCCAAAACCCCAGAGTGGGTGCGGGCAGCGCGCCCCCAGCCCCCTGGCATTTTGTGGGGGCTGTAGGGCTGTGGCTCCCTGGGGTCGGGGGCAGAGCCCCAGGTTTGGGGGAACCCCCCCAGGGTTTGGGGTGGCTACACCAGCTTCTTGGCCTCGAAGTAGCCCTGCATGTAACACCCCAGAAAGGCCCCCACCTGCCATAAACTGCCCCAAAAAGCCCCCTACCCCAAAGAGTACCCTGCACACAGCACACCAAAAAAGCCCTTTATCCACCCTAAAGTATCCCCAAAAGCCCCATACCCCAAAAAGCCTCCCCAACTCCTCTAAGGCTCCCCTCAAAGGCTCCTCATCTACCCTAAAACACTTCAAAAACCACCCTCTCCCCAAAAATCACCTGAAACGGCCTTCTATCCACCCCAAAAAGCTCTCCACCCCAACCCACACCCCAGCAGCACGCCAAAAAAACACCAGCTCACGCCCAGGGACCCCACAGCCTTTATTGATCCCAAAAAAAAAAAACCCCAAAACCCCGCAGTGGGTGTGGGCAGCACGCCCCCAGCCCCCTCCAGCCCCCTGGCGTTCTGCGGGGGCTGCGGGGCCGGGGCTCCCTGGGCTCGGGGGGGAACCCCCCAGGATTTGGGGCAGGCTTTGGGGTGGCCCCCCCGGGTTTTGGGGCGGCTACACCAGCTTCTTGGCCTCGAAGAAGCTCTTGAGGTGCCGCATCTGCCAGATGCCGGTGAGGATGAGGATGCCGGTCTGGGCGATGGACCACCAGAGCACGCGCTGGTTGGTGCTCTCGCTCGTCATGCGGAAGCGCTCCTCGCGGTACTGCGGGACGAGCCGGGGGGGTTAGCGGGGCGCAGACCCCCCCACACCCCCCAAAAAAGAAAGAAAAAGCCGCGTTTTGGGGCGGCCCCTCACCCGCTGGTAGTTCTGCTCCTTCTGGATCTGCTCCACCTGGTCCAGCAGCTGCCGGGCGCGGAGCTGCAGCTCGGTCAGCTTGTCCTTGGCGGCGATCTCGGGGTAGTTGTTGGTGTGCTCGCCCACCTGGATGTCCAGGTGCACCCGCTGCGGGGACAACCGGGGGGTCAGCGTTTGGGGGGGACCTCCCCGCGCCCCTCCTGGCACCGTGGGACCCCCCCCGGCGTCCCGGCCCCCCCCTCGTTACCAGCTTGCCGCCGGCGAAGAGCGCCATGCGGGTGGAGTTGGAGTGCAGGCAGATCTGGTGCTCGCCCGGCGTGTGCGAGGTGAAGGTGAAGCGGCCCTCGGAGCCGTACTGCCGCGACAGCACCACCTGGGGGGGGACACACAGCCCCGCACGTCGTTACCGGCCCCCCCCGGCCCCCCCCGAGCCCCCCCCGGTGCTGCCCACCTTGCCGTCGGGGTCCTTCACCTCCACGTGCATGCCCAGCCCCGGCGTGGAGGGCAGGAAGGCCTCGGACTGCTTGTCCCACAGCTGCGTGCGGTAGTTCCCTGCGGGGCGGCGGGTCGGAGCAGGGACGCGGACACCCCAAAACCCCCCCGACCCCCCCCGATCCCCCTAGAGCCCCCCCAACCCC
>JALLAJ010000961.1:187764-216800 GCA_024635365.1 Aix galericulata | reverse complement strand
CTGACCCCACACCCCCGGGGCCAGTCCCTAACCCTGTTCCCCCAACCTCTACCCCCATTCCCAGGCCCCTAAAGCCCCAAGACTGGACCCTACACGCCTAGGACTGGCTCCTAACCCCCTTCCCTGGCCCCTAAAACCCTGGGATCTGCCCCTACACCCCTTTCCCTGGCCCCTAACTCCCCAGGGTCGAGCCCTACACCCCCTCCCCCGGTTGTTACAGCCCCAGGGCCTGACCCTACACCCTAAGACCAGCTGCTACCCACCCCCATTTCCCAGCACCTACATGCCAGGATCTGCCCCTACACCCCTTAGCCCTGTCCCTACACCCCTGGAGCCACTCCCTGACCCCCTTCCCAGGCCCCCAAACCCTCAGGACCTGCCCCTACCCCCGGCACTGGACTCTACACCCCTAGGACTGGCCCCAAACCCCGTTCCCAGGCCCTGAAGCCCCCAGATCGGGCCCTAAACCCCCGGGATCGGCCCCTAATCCCCCCGGAATCAGGTCCTAAACCCCTGGAACCTGCCCCTACCTCTGCTCCCCAGCCCCTAACCCCAAGGACTGGACCCTACACCCCTAGGGCCGGCCCCTCACCCCTTTCCCAGGCCCTGAAGCCCCCGGATCGGCCCCGAACCCCTCGGGATCGGGCCCTAAACCCCCGGTTCCTGCCCCTGCCCCTCCCGGTCCCTCCCCGTGCCCCCGTCTCACCGCGCAGCAGCTCTGGCTCCACGTAGCCCAGCACATCGGCGACGCCCAGCTCCTGCCGGCCGCAGGTGCCGCCGTGGATGCGGAGCCAGGCGGGCTCGGCCAGCGCCGTGCACAGCGCCGTGATGGACAGCGCCCCGGGCAGCGCCGACGCCAGGCTCCGCTCCGGCTGCTTCGGCAGCCCCCCGCCGCCTCCCCCCCCGGCCCCGCCGCCCGCCGCCCCCCTCCGCCGCCGCCCGCCGGGCAGCCCCGGCCCGCCGGGGGTGTACATGGCGCCCGGCCCCGGCCCCGGCTCCCGGCTCCGGTTCCGCTTCCGGCCGCGGCCCGGTTCCGCTTCCGGCCCCGCCCCGCGGCGCGGCTTCTTCCGCTACTTCCGCTTCCGGCGGCGGGCGGCATGAAGGAGGCGCTGCAGCCGCTGTGCCGGGTGGCCGCGCACCCCGAGGCCCGCTGCTGGTTCCTGGCCTGGAGCCCCGGCGGCGGCCTCCTGGCGTCCTGCGGCGGGGACCGCACCGTGCGCCTCTGGGCGAGGGAAGGTGCGGGGCGGGGCCACGGGGAGGGGGCGGGGTCACAGAGGCAGGGGGCGGGGCCTCACGCGGTGGGGGGGGCCACGAAGGGGCTGCGGAGGGGCGGGGCTGTGGGAGGAGCCCCAGGGAGTGGGGGCGGGGCCACGAGGTGTGAGGGCGGGGCCACAGCACCTGGGGGCGGGGCCAATGCACGATGTGGGGGGTCCTGGGGAGGGTGGGGCTGCGAGGGGCTAAAGGCAGGGAGAGGGTGGGGTGGGGATGGGGGCGGGGCCTGAGGGCAGCGGGGGTGGAGCCTGCGGAGTGGGCGGGGCTTGAGGCCACGCCCTCCCCTCGCCCCCCCCTTACCCCCCAGGGCCGGGCTGGGCGTGCCGGGCGGTGCTGGGCGAGGGGCACCAGCGCACGGTGCGGCGCGTGGCCTGGTCGCCCTGCGGCTCCTACCTGGCCTCCGCCAGCTTCGACGCCACCACCTGCATCTGGAAGAAGGGCGACGACGGCTTCGAGGTGAGGCCCCCGCACGGCCCCTGCCCCCCCGGGCCTCACCCCGGCACGCCCTGACCCCTCCCCTCCCCTCCGCAGTGCGTGACCACGCTGGAGGGGCATGAGAATGAGGTGAAGTCGGTGGCCTGGGCCCCCTCGGGCAACCTGCTGGCCACCTGCAGCCGCGACAAGAGCGTGTGGGTGTGGGAAGGTGAGTGGAACAACCCCGGGGGGGCCCCGTGACGGCTGTGCCCCCCCCCCGTGCCCTAACGGGGAGCGCTGTGCCCGCAGTGGACGAGGAGGAGGAGTACGAGTGCGTCAGCGTCCTCAACTCGCACACGCAGGACGTCAAGCACGTGGTGTGGCACCCCAACCAGGAGGTGAGGGCGGCGCCCACGAGGGGCTGGGGGCTTTCTGCGGGTGCACGGCCCCTCAGCGCCCCCTGCTCCCCCCTGCCCCCCAGCTCTTGGCCTCGGCCAGCTACGACGACACGGTGAAGCTGTACCGCGAGGAGGAGGACGACTGGGTGTGCTGCGCCACGCTGGAGGGCCACGAGTCCACCGTGTGGAGCCTGGCCTTCGACCGCAGCGGCGAGCGCCTGGCGTCCTGCAGCGACGACAAGACGGTGCGCATCTGGCAGCAGTACAAGCCGGGCAACGAGGAAGGTGAGCGCCCCTCGGCCCCGTGAGGAGCAGCAGGGAACGCGTCCGAGCAGCCGGGGTGTTGCTCGGTTCGCCCCCGGTGCTGAGTTTTTCCTCCTGCCGCCCAGGGGTGGCGTGCAGCGGCACCGACCCCACCTGGAAGTGCGTCTGCAACCTGTCGGGCTACCACACCAGGACCATCTACGACGTGGCGTGGTGCGTGGCGACGCGGCCCCGCTCCCCTCCGTTCCCTTTGGGTTTGGGGGGGAGCAGGGCTGACCCCCTGCGCCGCCCCCCTGCAGGTGCCACCTCACCGGGGCGCTGGCCACGGCCTGCGGTGACGACGCCATCCGGGTCTTCGAGGAGAGCGCCTCGTCCACGCCGCAGCAGCCCACCTTCAGCCTCACCGCCCACGTGCCCCGCGCGCACTCGCAGGACGTCAACTGCGTGGCCTGGAACCCCAAGGAGCCGGGGCTGCTGGCCTCCTGCAGCGACGACGGCGAGATCGCCTTCTGGAAGTACCAGCGGCCCGAAGTCTGCTGAGAGCTCTCCCCCGAGGCTTCGCGCTGCGGTGCTGGCCACGAAGCCCCTTGGTGAGGAGAGCAGGACAGGGCCGGGGTGGGCAACCTCCTGCATCCCACCTCCCCGCAGCACTTGGACTTCAGCCCTTCAGCAGCCCACGGCTGGGGGGTTTGGCGGGGCCGGAAAGGAGCCTGGCAGCCGTGGGGGTCCTGCCACGCTCCCCAGGGACACGCACAGAGGGGCAGCCCCCCTGCCAGGCTCAGGGAGACGCCCCCAGGGCATTGCTTCTCCCTCCTGCTCTGTGCTCAATAAATCCTTGCCCTGCTCGAAGCCTCCGGCTCTTCCTTTTGGGGTTGTCACCGCCCCGCCTGCCCACGGGGAAGCGGGGCAGGGTGTAAGAGCTGCCCCGGGGCTGGGGGAGGCTGGAGGGGGAGGCCGGCCACCAGGGAAGGGGTTGTACACCCCGTAACGCACAGCCCCAGGGAGGTGGTGGGCGGTTGTGCCTGCCTGCTGCTCCCCGAAACTGCTGCGGGGCAGCTCCTGGGGCCGGAGCTGACCTCTTTTCCTCCTGCCAAACCCCACACCGCCAGTTCTTCTTCCTGGCAGCTTGCTCTGCCTTAATTAGCTCTGCTAATGAACTTTTTGGAGCGGGCAGCGATGTGCAGCAAAGCCAAGGGCACAGAACTAAGTGGGAGTTGGGGACACACTGAAGCCCTTCAGCCTTGTTGTTGAACCCTTTAAGGGCAAAAGGGGGGTGGAGAACAGCCCCAACCGCTCCTATTTCCCCTCAACCACTCCTGCTTTCACCACACGCCCCGCAGCGCAGAGGAAGAGGAAGGGCTCCACATTTATTCCAGCTGCTGCAGCCGCACTGTGCTCCTGCACGCAGCTCCGCTCTAAAAAACACTGTACAAAGCATCGTCATAAAAAAAAAACAACACAAAACACACGGCTCCACGCCTACAGAGGGGACACAGCACCACCACGGCTCGGGTTTGGTCGCTGTCCTACCCGCGGATCCTCCCCGAGGAGCGGCGCAGCCCCGCGCTAGTCGGAGTCGCTGTCGCTCTCCGCTTCTTTCACGTCCACGCTGAACTTGTACTCCTGGTCGCAGCCCATGTAGGCGTCGCTCATGAAGTACAGCGTGTAGTTGTGCGTCCCCGTGGCCGGGGCCACGAAATCCAGCTTCACCTAGGCAGCGAGGAAGAGCTCGTGTTGGGGCTGCGGGGGGCAAACGGCGGCCGTGGGGGCGGCCGGGGTGAGGCAGCGCCCAGCCCCGCTCACCTTGGCTTTCTGCTGCAGCGTCAGGCGCTTGATGGAGATGAGGCTGTTGGACTTGGAGTCGCCGATCACCACCCACCAGCCCTCCTCGCGTTTCTGCGGGGGAAGAGAAGGGTTAAGGGGTGCTGGGGGGGGGCCGATCCCCAGCCTGGCTTACCGCCTGCAGGTCTGGCACGCACCTGGGGGAAGAGGGGAGCGATGACGGGGCCGGTGACCTCCTCCTCACGCTCCAGCTGCACCAGCACCACCACGGGCCCCCCGCTGCGTGGAGAGAAGCGAGGAACACGGTGAGGGCGTCCCCTGGGCTGACGCAGCACCGGGCGGCCACGCCACCCTCCCCGCCTCACCTTCGGATGCTTTCCTTCTCCACCACCTCGTAGGACAGCTCGATGTTGGGGTAGCGGTTGCAGAAGCGGGCGACGTCGGCGATCTGGGCGTCGGAGAGCTGCAGCAGCGCGTTGCGGTCCTCGTCCTCCATCTCCATGATGTCGAAGACGCTCTCGACCCCCTGCGACAAAGCAGCTTTCAGCCCCGCGGCTACCTCACGATCCTCACGCTCCCGTCAGACCATTCCCTCCTCCCAGCACCGCGCCTTCCCCAGAGACGGGTAGAGGTTTATACCTTATCCGTGCAGCGCTTGATGTGCTCCGAGGTGAAGTGAGGCAGCTGCTTGAGGTAGGAGTCCTTGGACCACATGGCCTGGGTCACCATTTGCGCCAGCTCCATGGCGGCCAGCGCGGGGCTGAGCCAGCCGTTGCTGGACAGCACGTCCACGCACGCCTGGATCAGCCGGATCGCCTGGGGGCGAGGATGAGGACGGGTGAGGAGGCTGCACCGAGCCACACGCAGCGCGGGCGGCATCCCAGCCGCCTCCCTGTACCTTGCTGAGGATCTCCTCCGTGTCCGACTGCAGCTCGGCGCTCAGCTGCATGCGCGACAAGTGGGCCTGCAGCAGGAGGTTGGTCTTGACGTGGGGGTCGTTGAATTTGGGGTTGGTCAGCTTGTGGGGAACCTTCTGGGCCAGCTGCGGAGGGAAACGACAAAGCTTTAGCCCTACAGAGCAGAGAATGCAGGCAGCCCTCCTCGCTGTGACCCTGCGGGACACGTCTGTCCCCTGCAGATCCGACACCGCTGGCAGCTCGGCGCCGAGGCGCTGCCGCTCACCTGCCGCAGCAGGTTGTCCTCGTGGTGCCTGATGGGGATGTTCTCGTACTCAGCAGCGTTGGAGATGATTTCAATCAGCCCTCGCACCTTGGTTTTGGCATTGAGGGACATGCTGAAGAGCTCTGGGGGAGACAGAAAAAAACAAGAAGGTCAGGGAAAAGCAGGCAGCATTCACCAGCACGATACAAGAGAAGCCTTCAGGCAGACAACACCCAGCCTCGTGCTACAGGAAGGAGTTCTATGCAACCACCCACGTGTGCAGAGCTTTCTCTACCCACAGAGCAGGGAGAGGACAGCGAGCTGGAGCACCAGCAAGTGCTCGTGTACGCCGCCCACCCCGGCAGAGCCCTCACCGATGGTGGTGTAGTTGATGTAGTAATAGGCTGCGATCATCCCCAGGTTCAGCGGGGCCACGTCCATCTCGTCCTCGATGCTGATGCACTTGGACTGCTCCAGGTCACTGAGGGTCTGCTCCACCAGCTCGGAGAGGTGATCAGAGAGGTGCCTGTGGGACACGCCTGCAGGTACAGCAGCATCGCAGTGAGGCTCAGGAATTCCCCGGGACGGACAAAAGCTGCTCTTGTGGAAGCAGAGCCCCCGAGCAGAGGGTCCCCGGTATCCCCCCTCATCTCCCCCACGCCGTATCCCCGGGGCAGAGCCCTCTGCTCACCCTGGAGGTTGTAGTAGTTGGGGTTCTGGGTCATCCTGCGGTACAGGAAGGTCCAGGTGAGGTAATCCACCGCGTCCTGCTTGTTTTCTATGGTCTTGGTGACAATCTCGGCGTTGAAGTGGTCGTGCATGCAGTGGTCCAAGTGCGACTCCACGGGCAGGGGCTCGTAGAGGAATTTCTTGAAGAAATCCTAAAGCAGGGCAGAGGTAGAGGGGAGGGGATAAATAAAGCCAGCACCTCCAGTATCCCAGAGCACCTCCCAGGCTGCAGGGCTCTCAGCGAGGGCTGCATCGGCCTGCCCAAACGTCCCGGACAGGAGATGGACATTTGCAGGCCAGAAGCGGTGCCTGGCCCCTCACCCACCTTCTTGGACCCCTGGCACATGATGACACAACGGCCCTCGTCGTCCTGCAGCGGGCGGTTAGCGTGGCCCACCATCTGCAGCACGTCGTAGATGGGGTAATCCACGTACCTGGGGCACACAGAGGATCGCTTTCATGAAGCGTGGCTGCTCCGAAGAAAGCTACCGGGGCCTCAGACCCCGCAAGGACAGGGAGGAAGCCCTAAGGGAGCCCCCGTTCCCTCGTGCCTGCCCTCCACACTCACGCGTGGATCTTGCCGTTGTAGTACTGCGTGTCCATGATGATCACCAGGTGCGCGGCGATGTTCATGCCCCAGCAGAGGCTGCGGGAGGCAACCATCACCTGCACTGCGCCTGCAAGGCACGGGGAGAGCACTCAGCCCACCTCACAGCCCCTGTTGGGGTCGCAGACGTCTCGCAGGGAAAGACGTGGAGGTCCTGCACTTGCACACACGGCTCTCAGCATACAGGGGAGCCCAGAAGGGAAGGTGGAGTTTAGGATCAAAGCCTTTTGGGAACATGGGGGCAGAGAGACCTGGGCAGGCTGTTATCTCCAGCCCGAAGACTGCAGGCACTTTGGGGAAAAGGGTTTAGGGGAAGAACAGCCGGTGCGTCCCCTTCCACCCGCTCACCAGAGCTGAAGAGCTGCTCCACCACGCGCCGCTCCATGGCCGTCAGCCCCTCATGCAGGTAGCCCACCCCGTTGACGAGGGTCTCCTTCAGGGTGTTGTCATTCAGCTTGTCCAGGTACGGCACCAGATCCTTCTCCGCGCAGTGCAGGAACCTGACGGAGGCGGGGAGTGAAGAGACTGCTGGGCCCTGTCCCCCCTGGGCACAGCAGGTGGCATCTGATGACACCAACCGATGGGAAAACCCTCCCCCAGCCCACCGAAACTGCCCAAATCCTGCCCCCGCCTCAGCCAGAGGAGGGACAACAGCCCCGCACCGAATCCCCCGTGGCCACGGCACCGCTACCTTTGCCTCTGGACGTCCGAGGCGCACGTGGTGAGGATGTTGATGGCCGTGAGCCGCGTCTGCTTGCGGGACGGGACAAAGACGATGACCGGCTTCTTGGGAGAGTGCTTCATGATGGCGTGGTACACCGGCTTGGCCATGGAGAGCAGGCGAGTCTGCGTGTGGCTGATGTTGAAGCCCTGCAGGGGAGAGGAGCGGGCAGCGATGCCATCCGGAGAGCAGGCAGAAGGGGAAACGGGGAAAAAGGCGACGGGGTCGTCAAAGCCCTACCTGGATGTGCAGCTCCAGCGGCACGGGGCGGACGTTGGGGTGGAAGTTGAAGGTGGAGGTGGCGCTGCAGCCCAGCCAGTGCGCCACGTCCTTGGCGTTGGACAGGGACGAGCTGAGGGCCACGATGCGGATGGGCCGCTCGATCTGCGAGGAGATGTAGCGCATCCGGGAGCAGATGACCTCCAGCACGGGCTGCGGGAGGGACGGGGCAGGTTGCAGCAGCAGCAGGAGGGAAGCACCAAGCCCCCCTCCTCGGGGGCTTCAGCCCAAGCCCCCTCATGCAGCTACAGCCAAGGAGACCCCAGAGGACACCTCTCAGCTCCTCAGCTTCCCAAGGAACCTGGGACTCCTGTCCCAGCCCACCCCACAGCTTGGGGAAAGATCCCAGCAGGAAAAGCTGACCTCAGGCCAGACGTTACGTGAGCAGCCAGCCACCCCCTGCAACTCCACATCATCCCCGAGACCCACACGCCGACGAGGGGCACTCCAACGACCCGCACCCTCCTCCCCACCAGCCATACCCCGTTCTCGCCCCCGATGAGGTGCACTTCGTCCACGATGAAGAGGTTGACGTTCTGGACGTTCTTACGCTGCTTCCAGCGCCGGGACAGGATGTCCCACTTCTCGGGAGTGCTGATGATGATGTTCCCTTTGCCCAGCAGCTTCAGGTCGGTGCTGGTCTCCCCCGTCAGCAAGACCACCTTCTTGTTGAGGCGCTCCTGGAACTTTTCATACCAGTCCATGAAGACCTGCCAAAACGCAGGGGATGCTGCTGTCAGTCTCACATTAGAGGAAATCGTACCGAGTCCTTGGGGAGAGAGATGTGCAGCTGCCAACATCAGCACGTCGGCAGTGGGGTGCCGTTTCTTTGCTCCCTCACAGAAAGGAGGAGAGCACAGCTCAGCAGAAGCCTCAGGAACCATCCTGAGGGACGTGGCAGCTCAGAAGGGATGGGGAAAGTGGAACGGGACAAGAGGAAATAAACCTAAGCTGGAGCAAGGTTCCGGTTCTCCTCAGGACACGGGGCCTACCTGCTCCGCCAGGGCCTCCATGGGGGTGATGTACACGCAGCGTCCCTCCGAGTTCTGGAGCAACATCCTCAGGATGGCAAATTCGGCACAAATGGTCTTCCCGCTTCCCGTGGGGGCGCCCACAAACACGTTGTCGTCGCTGTTATAAACGGTGTTAAACACTGGGGGCAGACGGACAAGAGAGCAACTTAACATCATCTCCTAGGTTTTCTACCAGAGCCCTGGGAACAGGCAAGGACAACACAGCCCGGCCCCAGCCCGCACAGGGAGGAGCTGTTTTAGGAGTTTCAGCCCAGGATCCGCTGAACAGAGCACTCCGTGACACCACCTCCTCAGTGTGAGCTCCCTATTGCCCTATTCTGGCTGTGCCCAGGAAGATGAACACGGGCACAGCAGCTTTGCTGCACTCCCAACCCCATCCCTACAAGCAGCACAGAGGGAAAAGTTTGGAGCCAGCTGGCTCTGCAAGGCTGAGCAGTGTCAGCACGGACACAGCTCCCAGGAGCAAACCTGCTGCCAGGCAGCCCCAGACAGGCTGCTTGGTGTTTTTGAGGAACTTATCAAAGATACCCTGCCCCGTGGAGAAACATTTCAAGCTGTCAAGCCTCTAAGGCTAGGGGAGGCAGAAGGGATACATTTTTTTTGCTGAGGAGTTCCTCACGTTACATGACAACGCCTCACAAAAGCAAGGGCATGGCACTGTGAATGCCAAAACAGCCAGACCCCAGTCTGGAGGAGGTGAGCAGAGCTGGTACCCACCCTGCGTCTGGATAGGGTTGAAGAAAGGGAACTTGTCCTGGTAGAGGCTCTCGAAGGCGCTGTTTCGCAGGGCGGACACGGGCAGGGGCTGCAGATCCAGCAGCTCAGTCGGAGGAGGGTATTTTTCAGGGAGGATCAGGTGGCGGAAGGAAACGGGCAGCTGGGTCTCGCAAGCTGTCAGACACACACAGCATTTTTACCTCAGAGAGCCCTCCAGAGCTTTCATCTCTGAGCTGCCCCTCTCAAGGGGATCCCCAGCCCTCCTGCCGCTTGGATGGCAGAAATCTTTCCCCCACACCGCTCCAAGAGGTTCCAAAGCACCCTCAGACCCCAGGGAGAAGCAGGGGGCTGACGGGGTGAGACTTACAGAGCCAGCGGTCGGAGACCACGCGGATGAAGTACTGCGGGGGCAAGGGCTCGAACACGGGCACAAAGAAGGTGACGAGGTGCTCGTCCTGCGCGTACTTGGCTTTCAGCAGGAAGTACTCGTGGTGCAGGATCACCTCGCTGTCCACGTCCTCCACCAGGATCCAGAAAGCTTCAGATGAGCCATGCACCTGAGCAAGAGCAGCCGTTATCTTCCTGTCAGGGTCCAGTTCCCCTTCTGGACCTCCAGGAGCTGCTCAGCAGCTCTCCCGGAGCGTGGTAATTAGCCTGGGGGTACTTAGCTGCCCCCCCTTAATGACAGTGGCTCTGGACACAGCTCACCTTCTCATCCCACTGGAAGTCAGGGGCGATAGTGAGCTCCACCTTCAGGGTGGAGCGGGTAATGGGCTGCAGGTGGACAGAGAGCTCCAGCTTTGGGAACAGATGGACGTATTTGTGGATTGTCTTGCCCATCTTGGGCATCCGGATCAGCTCCCCTGCAAGAGAAAGGCCCTGCTGTCAGGACAGACAGACAACAGCAGCTCCCAGCCCGAGCTGTATGCACAGCATCCGCAAGCCAAGCAGAGCTGGAAGGGTGCAGGTGCTGGGGCAAAGCTTCAGCCTTCCTCAGGGTGTACCCAGACCCCGTGGTTCTGCCTCTTCAGACGGGACCAAACACCCCGACCTCTGCGCCAACACCTGGCAGAGGGCAACAAAGAGGCAGCCACCTCTCCCTGCTGCATTTGCCCCACGCCTCAGTACCGATTTCGTTGTGGTTCAGGTCGTAGAGCCGCTCGAACGGGAAGTTCTTCTTCTCGATTTTCTTCACCACTTCTTCAGGCAGCTTCTTGAACTGGCGCAAAGGACACATGGACTGCCACCTGCGAGGACACCGCAGGGTGAGACGGGCAAAGAAACAGGGTGAGGTGAGCAAAGAAGCAGACACAGCAGCCGTCAGAGCACCAGGTTCCTCCTGCTGCCAGGAACCAGCCCGCAGCCACCACACGTGGTGGGTGGCAGCTTCACACCCTGGCCATGCTGGAGAACCTCATCGTGTGCCAGAGGCACCCAGCCTGCAATCAGAAACGACCTCGGAGGTGTTCTGACTTACATGCGCTTGTCAATCATCTTGCAGAGGTTGAGGGTCTTGTCGGTGAGCTGCGCCCAGCCTCTGTTCAGGACTATCTCGAAGATGGCACGCATCAGCCGCCCAGCAGACTGTGGGAACAGAGAGCAGCTCTCAGCGCAGGGCTGGGATCATCCCAGCGACGTTTCCTCCTTTCTACCCATTTTCCTGCCCAGCCGCACGATGGTTTGAGCTCAGATCCTTCATCCCAAACGCCCACAGGAGGAGCAATTACTCGACTCCCAGCCCTGGCAACCTGGCACTCGTGGAAGAACAACAAGGCTACACGCAGCCCTCCAGCGCGGAATTATCTCAGGATTTTGATTACAAATTGAAGACGCCAACGAAGATCTAATTCCCACGCTGACAGGAGTTAGACCTCCTTTCCACTCACAGCTCTAGTTACTTTCAGAGCCATTTATGAACACAAACTAAATCCCTGGGGTGCACATTGTTGCCCCTCTTAGCAGGAAGACTGCGCTGTGGCTGGACTGCAAACACCTAGGAGGAGAGGGAGAGGCCCCAGCCACGTTCCCTCACTCACCTGGGTAACGTACACCATGTCCGCCATGAGAGCAAAGCCTTCCAGCTTCAGCTGCGAGATGAAGGCCTGGAGGAGCACGTTGATCTGAGGAAGGAGATCAGAGGGGGTCTCAGTGCCAGCTGGGTCTCGCCCGCACCAGCACTGGTTCCAGAAGGTTCTGACACACAGCAGGACAGGAGTGGTCAGTGGGGCCGAGTGCCCTTTGCTGCAGGACAGCGAGCCCACCCAGAGCAGCGTCTGCAGCTCGTTGGGGTCTCTGACGTGTGATCCGGGACACCCCACAGCGGGAAGAGAACAGAAAGCTCCCCGCGAGCAGCAGACCATGGTGGCACTTGGCACAGCAGCTCTCACAAGGATCACCCCTCCCTCAAAAGACAGGCAGAGAAGTCCCCTCCCGGGCAGGCAGGGCTCACCTTGGCGCTGGGCTCCTCGATGCTCTCCTTCACTGGGATTGGAACTCGCTCCAGCAGCTTCTGGAGCTCCAGCTTCTCCTCCTGCAGAAAGCCAAGAGGAGAGATGAGAACAGCCCCACACAGGACAAACTCTGCATCATCCCCGGCAGCACAACGACCAACAGCCTCAGGGCTGTATCGCTCGGGACGGGTTTGTGGCTCCATACCTCCCTCACGGTGATGTTCCTGAACTCTGAGGACAGCGAGAAGACCCGGAACAGTTCGATTTCACTCAGGGTGGGCTTCAGGAGCTGGTTGTAAGTTTGCATCGTCTCGTTGGTGATGTAGTAGTGGCTGGCAATGCGGCCCAGCTCTGTCACCTACAGCAAGGACAAGCCAGTGAAGAAGCAGAAAGACACCCGACCGCTCACGGCGCAAACAGCAGATACTGAACAGCAGGGGAGACATTGCCAGGCAAGCCAAGTATGAACTCTCGAGCTACAAATCCCCCAGGAAAGCTGCTTTTCCTGGTACACAACTGCACATCTCACACCCTCCCCTTCTCATCTCATTCCCTCTGAGGCAATGAGAACACAACAGGAGTGTGAATTTGCTTAGAAGACAGCAGCAAACACACAGTGATGAGACCAGGGTTCACACCGGCTCTCTCTGTGCCAGCAAACAGCTCCCTGGAACCACAGACATGCACGAAGGCAGGTCTGAACGAGGCAGCCCTCCCTGGGGTCTGTATTTCACCAGTGAGATGCCTCTTGCATCCTTTCTCTCAGCCAGAGGATGCTCCTGAACAGCTCTGCCTGGCCACAGCTCCTTTCCCAGGTCCCGTCTCACCTGGAAGTTCCCCGTCTTCTTGTCGTACTTCACCAGGTTGTTCTTGTCCAACATGAGGGCTGCGGTGTGCACCAGGTCCAGGCGGCGCTGGTCCAGCAGTGGATCTCCCTTCAGGTCATCGTGGGATATCCCATAGAGCGTGGGGGAGCGCAGCATGCGGATGTACAGGTAGGTGTAGCCCAGCCAATTCACTGCGTCCTGAGGGAACACCAAGGCACCGTCAGAGCTGCCAAAAAACCTTCCCCAGCAGCAAGGATGACGTGCCAGCACCAAGCCCAGTGCTCCCAGCACCGGTGTGGGACACAGCGGGCTAAACCCAGCTGAAACTTGCTGGGTCAAGATCAGACAGGAGCTGAGAAGCCCACTGGTGCAATACACGACTCCTCTCCATCAGAAGAATCCTAAGGGGTTATAGAACATGAAAACCCACCCTCTACACACAGACTCTTCCCCAGTGTCCTTATCCACGGGGAAAACTCGGTCTGCTCTGAATGCCAGAAGCAGCTACCCATTTCCCTGACAGCTTGGCATTTCTCATGGCTGCCCTTCCAGATCCCTTAAAAATCTCCATTACATTTGCTCCCTGTGCACTGAAGAAATACGCTGCAAGTTCCTTTACTCCCCTGCAGCGACACTGCTTTTCCCCAGCACGGACCATCCTTTGCCTACCACAATCCCAACCGGCTCTCTGGGAGCAACAAGGGCTGCGTGTACCCAGAGGGCAAAGATTTGTGCTCACCTTTGCGTTCTGCACGTTCCCGAGCACAGTCTCTGCATTCAGCATGTCTGGGAGCTTCGACACCATCTGACTTTCAATGGGGAGCTGCTGGTTGAGCAGGGACAGGTAATACTGCAGCTCACCGTGGGATGTGATGAGGATCCCCTCACCTTTGGTATCGTACTGAGGCCTCCCAGCACGCCCCAGCATCTGCGAAATGAGAAAGCGAGGTCAGCAAAAGATAAGAGCTTTTAGCTTGGCAGTTTCTCCTTGCTGTTTGACCTGGGGCTTTACATCCAGATTGCTCAGCCTGCCGTTACTTCTAGTTGGCAGGAGACACACATAAATATCTCAGATGTGTCTGGGCAAGATAATGGGAGAGGAATCATTTGTCTTCTCCGCTCCCGATCTGTTTCTCCTGTGCCCTCACAGCAGGGCAGCTCCCAGAACAGCTGAGAGTCTGGCAGTACAGAGCAGGGAGCCGCTGCACTGAGAAAGTACAGAAGCAGACCTCAAATGCACCTCAGCAGGAAAGGAAAAATCCAGCCCCGGGGCATGGCAACATCACCGTTAGCAGAACTTCACCTGCAGGATGTCCAGAGCACCCAGCTCAGTCCAGCGCCCCTTCTCCGGGCTGTACACCTGCGTCCCTTTGATGATGACCGTGTGAGCGGGGAGGTTTACACCCCAGGCCAGCGTTGCTGTGGACACCAGAACCTGTAGGAGCAGCAACAGCGATCAGCAAAACCAGGCAGAGGCCCCTTCCTAGCGTAAAGAGCATCCAAAACGTTGGCCAGGCACAGCAGGGACAAGGGCTGGGAGCTGTGACTGTCTCAGCAGTTCAGCAGAGGAAGGTCAGAGGCAGCAGGGCTTGGGATCTTCAACCAAATTTGCCAGCTGACTGCATGACTCGGGGAAATGACCCTGGGAAAACCCTTTGCCTACCAGTTATAACGCAGACACACTGAAAAGATCACTGTGCAGGAGTGCCCCAGCACATCGCTATTTCCCTATTCTACCTATTTTGCTGAACAAGTTTTCCCAGCTAAGAAGCAGAAGCATTTAGATTTACTTTCCTCAGAGTTCGCCCGATTTGTGAAGTTCTTTGGGTGACACGTCTCGCCCCATGCTGAACTCCTGCTTTTTTGAAGCAGCTGGTTTCCAACTGAGCTGTTACATCCTTGTAAGAATCAGATAAAACTCAGTGCCTGGTCTCCAGGATGAAACTTGTAGAGGAGATTGCAGAGGAGACAGCCTGCTCTGGGACAGACCTCTAACTTTAAACACTCATCTAGGTACTAGGGGAGATTTTGCCCTCTCCACTCCTGTCTACGTGCTTTTAATTTCTGTCCTGTCAAGGCTCTCTTCAACAAGCATTTATTCTCCAGCTTTTGCACAAAGGGCTAGTGGAAAACATGCTTTGAGCATCTCTTGTGAAGGACCTTCCCCGAACAACCGTGCCTGGAGGAAGCAGCAGCTCCTCCTGGGAAGCGGGGCTCACCTGGATGTGCTTGTCAGCAAACAGATCCTCCACCAACGTCCGGTCCACTCGCGTCATCCCAGCGTGGTGGATGGCAAAGCCGTAAGGCAGAAGGTCCTTCAGCTCCAGGTTCTGCAGCAAAAACACAACCAGCGTGAGGGTTTCTGAGCCAAGCAACGCCGGGGAGAACAGCAGCGACAGAAGGCAGCGTGTGGCCTAGAGGGCTGCAGATCTGCGTGACTGGAAGCACCTTGGACCTGCACTTCTGCTCTGGCTGCGTCAGAGCAGCCCTGACCACGCAATCACCTTGCACTGCTCAGCTTCTGTCCTCAGCACCTCGGTGGAGGCCGAGCCCTCCCGCAGGAAGAGGCCCAGGGTATCTTTCTCCAGACACATGTCCCTGATGGCCCGGGCAGTCTTTCCAGTCTCCTTCCTGGAGTGAACGAACACCAGCACCTGTCAACCAAGCACACGGCACCACTGCTGAGAGACAAATCACTGCGGCAGCTGGCAAGGATTCCTGACCCAAGCTGCTCTTCGTGCTCCCGAGGGGAAGTTTAACAGATTTAGAATTAGCCCAGCTGCCCGGTGAGCCACGCTACTGCAGCTAGCACACAGCCAACAGAGCTCCTGATCTAACAGGGCAGCACCGCAAAAACTCCCTCAAATAGAAGTGCACAGGTCATACACTGATCAGACAGCTGGCACGGAGAAGTTTGTGTTCCTTCCCCTCCCAGCTGCCATCAACCACTCAAACCTACCCTCTTCGCCTCAGCAGCACTGCTGCAGCTACAGCAACTTGAAGTCTCACCACCGTGGTTAAGTGTGTCAGGAACGACAACATAAAATATCAAACCTGGTTCTTTCCAGCATGCTCCATAATCTTTTCGTAAACAATCTCGTTCATTATCTGGAAGCGCTTGATGGCTTTCTTCTCCGTGATGCCCACGTAGGTCTGCTCCAGGGGCACCGGGCGGAAGCTGTCAGAAGAAAACCCAAGACCATAAGCGAGCAGAAGGGAGAAACGCTGACACAAAGGTCTGGTCAAGAGGCAATTCTTCGGCCACGCCACTTCCCCTACACAGATCCTGTATTTTGCATTACTGAGGTCAACACACTTCCTCGTGCCTCAGCTTACTCTAAGATTTGAAGGCTCTGGTTCTGCCCTGTTAAACGCCGCAGGAAGGGACAGCAACGCTCGTTCTTATTTCATGGAATCCATTTGCTATGCGCACACTCAGGGAGCAAAAACAGTGTTTCAGAACTCCCACAATATGAATCCAGGCTTCCTCCAAACAGCTTCTGCAGCACACAGGGACAGTTTATCTGCCTCCTCTAACACGTATTCTGGCAAGTACAACACAGAAACCCCGACACGCATCCTGAGGCTGTATTTAACTGCTCTAGTCCTGAACATGCAATTTCTGGAGTGTGTAAGAGCAAACAAAGACAAGGCTAAGCCTGGTGAGAAAGGCCCAGTGAGACCCTGGCATCATCTGGCAGACACACACAGCTGCCTCCACAGGAGGCCGGCCTTCCCCACCTCTCCACAGCTACCCACAGTCAGAGCAAAACCTCTCCCAGCCTTTCGCAGTACCTGTTATCAAAATAGAACAAGCCTTTGGCAGGGTCCACTCTGAGGAACGTCGCCACGTCCTCGTAGTTGGGGAGGGTGGCGCTCAAGCCGACGAGCCTCACGTCCTCCTGCGTCATCTCGATGTTGCGGATGGCTCTGGCTACCAGCGACTCCAGGACGGGCCCTCGGTCATCGTGCAGCAGGTGGATCTCATCCTAAAGGGGGGAAACGACAAGAGTTCCACCCCCACTCCAGCCTGGCTCTATTTTTTTCCTTTCCTAGCAGACCTGCTTGCGTGGGCTGAAGCAGGCTCACCCCCACAGCCCAAAATCCAGTCCGCAGCCAAGCACCAGAGACATTTTCAGCTGCCAACACGTGCTGAAGAGCCGCGTGCTCGGGGCTTTGCGGTGCTCACCAGGATGACGAGCCGCACCAGCTGGGTGTAGGTGCGCTCCCCTCCCTTGCGCGTGATGATGTCCCACTTCTCTGGGGTGCAGACGATGATCTGGGTGGCACTGATCTCCTCCTTGCACAGCTGGTGGTCCCCCGTCAGCTCCGCCACGTTGATGCCGTACGTCGCCAGGCGCTAGGAGGAAGCCCGGGGCTGTTAGGCTGGATCAAGACGCGTTTCCCAGGGCAGCGTTAGGGCAGCACGGCCCCGAGGCACTCGCTGGCAGCTTTATAGGATTCTATAGGATTCTATTTTATAGGATTTTATAGCCCAGGCTGATATCCAGTGCCTGTACCAACACACCCTGAGAGCCTACTGAAGGCAGACTACACAAACAGAGATTAAGGGAACAATCCAACTCATACCCTCCTAGAAAGCTTCTGCCAGACCTTCTATCCTTCTGCAAGCACAACAAAGCCACCGCCACACAGCTCCGCTCGCCCAACCTCCAGTTCAAGCAGGGCGGGCCCAACGCTCTCCTTACCTTCCCAAAGCTGCCCACCATCTCCTGCACCAAGGACCTCATGGGCGCGATGTAGATAATCTTGAAGTCATCCACGTTGATGGTCCCGTCCATGTTGATGTGCTTCCCGATTTCTCGCAGCATGCACATGAGTGCCACGTTTGTCTTCCCAGCGCCCTAGATGGCAAGCAGAACCAGTCCCATCAGATTCACATCCTCTCCAGGATGAAGGTATGTCCCAGAGCAGCCACTCTTTTCTGCCCAAAAAGACCGTTCTTCCAGAGGCTAACGAAGTATTTCTCTTCCCCTTCCCCATCACAGGGAACCTGGGTGTCAGCACCCTTACCGTGGGAGCGCAGAGCAGCAGGTTCTCATCCGACTCCAGCGCCGCACGGTAGAGTTTGCTCTGAATACGGTTCAGAGTTTTAAATCCCTCAAATCCAGCCTGGGCATATTTGGGCAACTTTTCCACGGAAACCAATTGCTGCAAAGGGAAAAAAAAAAAAACAAATCAAACTCGATGCCTTTGTTTCAGTTCCTCACAGGCTGCAGGGCACATGTGAGACCTCAGAGACACGCTGGGGAGCAGCGGGGTCATATTGTCTCCAGATGGCAGAAGGGGGCGAAGCCCCGTGCCCTGCGATCACGGAGCAGGTTAGGGAGAGATCAAAGCAGGCACATGAGCCTGCCCGTGCACTCCCAGCAGCACAAGCCACAGCTGGCTGCACCATCAAAACAGCAAATCCCCGCCGTGTTCTCCTGACGGAACGGATCAGCCCGCGTTTCCGCTGCCCAGCACTGATCAAAAGAGTTAATTTCTCACGTGGCGTGCAATGCATCAGCCAGACCTCTGGCCCAGCTGCCTCACACAGCGCAACGGCGAAATGCGAGCAACAGCAGAGCCGAGGGCTCAGCACAGCAGCCGAGTGGGGCAGGGGTGCCCTGAGACGCCAGCACAGGACACACACCCCGTAAGTGAGAGAACAGAAATCAGGAACCCTCCCCAGCCACATGAAATCCTTTAGCCTAAAGCAGCGATCCTTCAAGAAACTTGGGAAGGCGTCACACCATACGAAGGCCGGCTGAGTTCCAGGAAGTATCAGCGATACCGAGAGCAACTCAGCAAACTCAGCGCCAAATACGTGGCAACAAAGCAGGTCACCGACCTCTTCAGAGCCAAAAGGCTTCGGCTTCAGGGCCGGCACGTGCACCTCCTCGTAGCCCTTGCGCTGCCTGCGGAAGGAGCCGTCGGGCAGCTGGCACCGCTTGTTGGCCATGAAGTGACTGCCCTGAGCAAACACCAGGTCCTCCAAGTCCAGCACCTGCCGGGGAGCCAGCGCCTACAGACAGCAAAGGGAGAGTGAGACAGGGAAGAGGCGAGGAGTGGAGAGCCCCTTCCTGGTGCTTCTGTCCTGGGACTGCCGGTAAAGAGGCTGCATCCAACCGGCAAGCGCCTCTTCAGTGCGTGAGGGGCTTGGCCTGGGCATCTTCCCAGCCACGACGCTTCAGAAAGACATTTTGCCCTTAGGGCAGGGCTAGGAGCTTTGGACAGGGCTTTGAGGAGTCTCACCTCTCCTCCCTGGTCGAGGTCCATGGTCTCCAAGTCAGTGTCCATCCGGGACTGCCGGACACGCTCCCGCCGGGAGCGCTCCTCCTGCAAGGAGACCAGAACTGAGCGCTCCGCAGAGCAGCGCCCCTGCGGGAGCTGCCCGGCCTCCCCCAGACCCGGGGGCTCTCCTGCCACGCACAGCTCCGCACCCTGCCAGCCTGCACAGCCCGAGTGCCCCACGGCAGGACTTTTCTCAAGTACAGCCATTCATGTCACCAGAACCTGTGATTCTGGGCAGTCGTTTTTGGTCCAGGACCTGAAGTTACTTTGCAGGAGAGCACAGAAGCAGAAGCAGGGAGTGAAGGCACACAAACCCGCCCTACTAAAAGCCCAGTGCACAAAACATGCCAAGAGCACTCCTCAGAGACACAAAACTGGCCCCTCATGTCGACATAACTGTTGGTTCTTTTTTCAGCTTGGTTTGTTTTTTTGATTGGCTTGTGCTTTTTTTTTTTATTTTAGTGTAACAACAAAGCAGGAATATGATGTTACTCCAAAATAACGAAACGAGCCCACGCTCAGTCACAGAGCTGCTATTCTCCAAAGGCCAAGCAGAGCAAATCCAGCACTGCAGTAAGCCTGTGGAACGCTGCTCTGAATTGTTTCTTGGCCCGCGGTGTTCAAACACTGGTGATTAGGATTTGAACGGAGGTGAGCAGAGCGGTTCATGGCAGCGAGCCTCGCACTGAGGGGGCTCAGAGGCGAAGCAGAAACGTTACTAGAAAGTTAACACCAGCACAAAGACGTGAAACTTGCACACATCAACGTTTTTCCTGGGAAAAGCAGCCATCTGAGCCCCTTAAAATAGCAGACGATAAACACGCTGCCTCTCAGCTGAGTCTCAGTGGTCACCTAAGCAACATTTCCCATGCTTACGAGATCCCAGCTGAGTCAGCAGGCGCCTCTCACGCAAACAAAACACGCTGCTGAGTGACACAGCTCCGGCAGCAGCAAGGATCCTACGGTTCCCCTGCTCGCCCAGCCTTACCCGGATGAGATCTTCCTTCTCTGTCTCGTGCAGCTGATACAAGAACTTGGACAGCTCAGGGTCCGCTTCCATCTTCCCCATTATCCTTTCTTTTTCGGCTTCGCTTTGGGCACTGGCCAGCAAAGTGCAGTACAGGACTGAAGAGAGGAAATTAAGAGATGGCAGGCGGTCATAAGGCTAGAACCAGGAGGAGGGAGCAAACGAGAAGAACCCCAACTTCACAAAGCAACACGGAGGGCAGTTAAAAAGCCCCGGGTGGCACTAGAACCAGGTGTCCAAAGAGGAAACCAAGGTGGCAAGGTGACGGGGAACGCCACTCACTCATCATGCGATGCTGCCGCAGCACTTTAATGAAGTCGAAGGTGTTAAAGCCCAGGAGCAGAACGAGCTGGTTCTCACATTCGCGGTCATCGCTGGCGGTCTGGCAGAAGACACGAGGAACAAGCAGTTACCTCTGCACCGTGCAGGAGAATCCCTCTTTGCACAAAGTAAAGCGAGAACTGAACTCAAGTGGAAGCAAACAACAGCTCCAGGCAAGGCGAGGTACCTGACTCAGGCTGCAGATAGAAATCCCACCCTGACTGCCCCCATCCCCATGAGTCACGACACTCAGCACACGAGCATCAGCACCAAAATTAGCAGGGTTACGACAATCTCCCAGCAAACACTGTCAGAAAAACCAATCCCCTTGGAAGAACACCTCTCTGTGTGTTACAACAACCTCTAACCTCTGCTCCAGTGCCCAGCTTGTTGGCACACGCGGGATAGCAACAGCTGCACTTAATCGTTTAGTTTGAAGAAAGGGAGTGTGCGGTGTCAGGGCAGCTCCCTGCCTCCCTGAAGGGTCCTGGTGGAATCCTGCACGTCGGCGGGCCGCTTACCTTCAAGATCTCCAGCACTTCGTCTGCCTTCTTCTGGGACACGATGGCGTCATCGTAGAAGCGGCTCAGCTGCCGCTGAAGCCAGAAGGCATCGATGTCTCGGGGATGCAGGTCCTTCTTCTTGGAGCTCATCAGCTCCCCTGATGCCACGAGCTTGGGAAAAAAAATAAATACATATAAAAATAAAAACGTCATCTTCCTCCAACAACAAAGCGGGCACCTGACCTCTGTGCCGCGGAATGAGCGTTTTGGGGCTCCCTCTACCCACCCAGAGGAACCTGGAACCCGCTGCAGCCGTTTGGCTGCCAGACCCCACACCCTGCCATGTTACTTCTGGCATGCACCAGACAGCAGCCCTCAAGGCCGCCTTCCACCCGCCAACGAGCTTAACTCCATCCCCAGCCCAAAAGGATCTCTGGCTCCCCTCCAGACGACCCCAAATGACGTCCCACGTCCTCCTCGGTGACTCACGTTGGCCGAGAGGGTGCAGCGGACGACAGCTTCGTCTCCCTCCATGTCGTCATCAGACGCCTCGTCACGCACTTCGCCATAGATGTCCTCGTCCCCTTCCTGTTGGGAGAGGAGTTCCCGTAAGCAGCTCTCATAAACATCAGAGAAGCTTCCCCTCGACAGAAATGAACGATCTGGCAACTCCTTCCTGATGGGAAACTGAGCTCGTGCTTTTAACGTCAATATAAAGCTGCTGCTCAGGTAAAGGAGGGTGCGGTACACTTATTTTGACTCTCAGAATCCTACAGAGAGGTTTTACTGGTGTCTCCAGCAGGCTCACATTTGTCTCTCTCATTCTCTCAGCTTCTTCCAGAAACAATCCCAGCGAGCATTTCTGTGAAACACTTCCAAACAGCGCATTTGAATTCATCCCTTCCTCCTGAGCTGTCAAGTTTCCCCAAGAGATCTAAATACCACCATCTGTTTTCCATCGTACTGACTCACGATAAGCCTTGGATTAGCAAGATAATCAACAAATCCTCCCAAAGCCAGGAAGCGGCATCTAAAATAATCCCTCCTCTCCTTCCTGGCAGAGAGAGCCCGGCCCGAGCCCGTGCCCACTTCCCAACACGCCCGAGGGATGCAGACAACAGTCCCCGTGCAGGGGCTGAGCTGCCAGGCTGCGGCTCCTCAGCGCTCACCTCCTCGTCAGACTCGAACTGCACGTTCACGCCGTACGTCTCGTCAATGTTGTCATCTGCAGGGAAGAGCGGAGTTAATTAAGCAGAAAATCTGGGGGCCATATGCAAGGCTCGCAGCTCCCCACACCCCACCTCTGCACGCCCGAGGGATGAAAAGAACGGCATTTGGGGCTTGAAAGCTCTCCAAGCGTTTCCCAGGCTGTGTGAAAACGCGGCCCCGGGAGCAGCGCTGGGCCTGGCACCGGCTGCTGCCGGGGACTTTCTGCCAGCCCCGTCCCCGGGGCCGCAGGACGGCGCGTGTGCCCGTACCCATGTTCTGAATTTCCTTGTCGCCGCCGTAATCGGTGATCTTCTTGCCCAGGTTGACCAGCACGTGGTAGCGCGTGTCGTCCGTCTGCCCCAGCAGCAGGTCGATCTCCTTCCGCCTCTCCTTGTCGCGCAGCTTCTCGTTCTTCAGCACCGCCAGCACCTCGTCGGCAGCCCCGCAGAGGATGTCGCGCGGCTGCGGGACGAGTAACACAGTAACACGACACGTTCGATGCGGGGAGGGGTGCGGTGCCGCGCCCCCTCTCTCCTCGGAGCAGTCCCACCCGTCCCGGCCCCGTCCCACGCCCTCACCTGGTCCCCGAGGGCGGCCTGGATGAAGCTCAGCAGCACCTCGTAGGTCTCACGCGTCTCCTTGGTCTTGGGCTTGTAGATGATTCCCACCATCTCGTCAATGCCCTCGGACAGCAGGGTGTAGCCCTTCATCTTGTTGATGTCGTGCCTGTCCTCGTCACGCTTCCTTCTCCTGCAAGGGGGGAGCGCCTGGGTCAGGCCCCAAGCGGGGACTCCTCCAGCCAGCACCGCCACGGGACGAGGCTCGTCACCGCACACGGGGACAGACGCGCCCCTCCATCCCTACGGGCTCACGGGAAATCCCAAAAGTGGCGATGCCACCTTGGTGCCCGCCTCCCACCGGTGAGGACTGGGAGCAGGGGGCTCAAGGCTCTGCTCTGACCGGCCCCGTCCCCCTGCCCAGAAGTCCCGTGGGAGCGGTGCTCTCATCGGGCTGTTACTGGGCCCCTCGCTGGCATCGAGGGCCTGAAGTGTCCAGAGCAGGGCTGTGGAGCTGGGGAAGGGCCTGGGACACGAGTCCTGTGAGGGGCGGCTGGGGGAGCTGGGGGGGTGGGGCTGGAGAAGAGGAGGCTGAGGGAGAGCTCATTGCTCTCTGCAACTGCCTGGAAGGAAGGGGGGGAGCTGGGGGCGGCTCAGGGCACAGGGAACTGACAGGAGCAGAGGGAACGGCCTCGAGCTGTGCCAGGGGAGGTTCAGGTGGGAGATGAGGAGCCATTTCTGTCAGAAGGAGCAGGCAGGCACCGGGACGGGTTGCCCAGGGGGGTGGGGGAGTCCCCGGCCCTGGGGGGGCTCAGGGAAAGGCTGGGCCTGGTGCCTGGGGACGTGGTTTGGTGGTGACACTGGCGGTAGGCGTTGGACCACACGGTCTTGGAGGGCTTTTCCAGCCTCAGTGATTCCACGATTCCAAGAAAAATGAGGGAACAGGTTAAGTTTTAGTTCTGCACTTCACATTTATCTTCTTGACGTGGAGCAAACAAAGCAAGCGAGCCGCCCGCACACCCCAGCTTGGCGGTTGTTAGCGCGCAGCCCTGCGCTCAGGCCACCGAGGCATTTTCACCACAAAACCCTCAAATCGGCATCAAATTCTCCAGCATTTATAGGACTAAAACCAACAGAGGACGCATCACTCAACACCACGGACGCGGGACGAGCTGCGCGGAGCTTCTTCCCCCTGCCCCCACTCACTTGGCGCGCCGCTCCTCCTGCATCTGGGGCTTGGTGCGCTGCGCCTTGTCCCCCATGCGGGTGCCCTCCAGCTTGCCCACCAGCGACAGCACCTCGCCCGTCGGCTCGTCCCGCCGCGTCCGGTCGATGAGCGAGCGGTCGGCTTGGAGGACGAGGTTGGAGTTCTGCGGGACGGAACGGCGCCCGGTCACCGACCCCTTACGCCCTTATTCCCATCCCTTTACCGACCCTTTATGCCGTTATTCCCATCTATTCCCCCATTTACCGACCCCTTACGCCCTTACTCCCCCCCGTTCACCCGTTGGCCGACCCTTTACACCGTTATTCCCAGCCCTTTACCCATTTACCGACACTTTTCCCCCTTACTCCCCTCCGTGCACCCGTTCACCGCCCCTTTACACCCTTATTTCCCCCCGTTCACCCATTTACCGACCCTTCATGCCCTTATTCCCCCCGTTCACCCGCTCACCGCCCCTTTACGTCGCCGTTCCCGCCCCGCCACCGACCCCTCACCCCCTCACTGCCCCCCCACCCCCCCAAACCGTGCCCGGGGCGGCTCCGAGCCCCTCAGCGGGCTCAGCACCGGGTTCCCGGCGGCGTAACGGGGGGATGGAGGAGGAGCAGGGGGAGCCCCCGGTGCGGCCGGGGCCTGAGGGGGGGCGAGGAGGGAGCCCCCGGGGGGGGCTGGGGCCCGGAGGCCGAGGCCCGGGGAGCGAAAGCGGGGCCCCGAGGGCCTGTGGCCGTGCCCCGGGAGGCGAGGCCCGGTGGCGGTGGCGGTCCCGGCACTCACCGCCTTGTACTCATACTGCAGGCTGCGGGCGGTGACGTCCGCCATGGCGCCGCCGGGCTGGAGGAGGCCGCGCCGCCGCCGTGCCCCGGTTCCCGGAGCGGAACTTCCGGGCCGAGCGGAAGCGGCCCGCTCCCGGGCCCCGCCGCGTGCCCGCGACCCGGAAGCGCTTCCGCTGCGCGGCGCCTACACCCCCCAGCATGCCCCGCGGCGCGCAGGGGCGGGGACAACCCCCTGCCGTCCTCGCTGATTGGCTGCGCGCCCCAGGAGGCGTGCCCTCCTCTCGTGCCCTCCCGCTCCTCCCCGGAACGCCCGACGCCGATTGGCTCCTCCGCGCCGCCCCCCCCGCTCCCCTATTGGCCGCCCCTTCGCGGCGCCGTTGGCCGTTAACCCCCCCGGCCGCGCCGGCCGCCTCCCATTGGCCCTCCGCGGCGCGAGCCCCGCCTTTTCCTCGCGGCCCCGCCCGTTCGGCCGCCATCTTGAAGCCGGCGGCGCTGAGGGAGCCGCGCCCGGCCCCGCCATGGCGCTGGGGGGGCGGCGGGAGGCGGGGGGGGCGCTGCGCTGGTACCAGATCCCCCTGTCCTCCGCCCGCGTGCCGCGCTCCGGCCTCTTCAGCTACGGCTTCCAGGCCAGCCTGCGCTCCTACCAGCAGCTGCGCGCCCACAAGCGCCTGCGCGTCGGCCGCCCCGTGGCCCCGCCGCCCCCCGGCCTGCTGGCCCCGTGGCCGCCGCCGCCCCCGGCACCGCCCGGCCCGCGGGCACCGGGAGGGGCGGGGGGGACAGGTGAGGGGGGGGGAGGGCGATGGGCACCCCCTCAGGCACCCCCGGGGTGGGGGTGGCCCCGGTGTCGCCCCCCGGTGTTGTCCCCATAAGGGGCACTGGGGTGGCCGGTGACCCCGGTGTCGTCCCCCATCCCGTCCCTATAAGGGGCACGGGGCACCGGAGCAGCCGGTGACCCCAGTGTCATCCCCACAATGGGCACCGGGCAGTTGGTGACCCCCTTGCCGTCCCCATTGTTGCCCCCAGGAAGGGCACGGGGCACTGGGGTGCGCCCGGTGTCATCCCTGGTGTTGTCCCCAAAACATGCACGGGGCAGCCGGTGACCCCGTTGCTATCCCCAGGGATGGCACGGGCCAGCGGGGTGACCGGTGACCCTGCTGTCATCCCCGGGGTGGCACAGGGCCTTGCTGCCCCAAGCAGCCCCGTGCTGACCCCCGCCCTGTCCCGGCAGCCCCGCAGCGCCCCAACGAGCCTCCCGGCACCCAGCGGGGGCTGAGCCGAGCACGGCAGCCCCACGGCCCCGCTCGGCCCCACGGCAAGCAGCGGGACGCGGCACCGCGCCGGGAGGATCCGCGCCGTCCCCGGCACAGCCCGGTGCCGGAGGTACCCACGGGGATCCCGGGGGCTGCTGGCAGCCGTGGGCAGCCCGGCACGGCCGGGACGGCGCCGCGGGAAGCAGAGGAGGCAGCGGGGGACGCTGCGCCCGGCTGGGAGTCCCCCG
This sequence comes from Aix galericulata, assembly GCA_024635365.1. Taxonomy (NCBI): domain Eukaryota; kingdom Metazoa; phylum Chordata; class Aves; order Anseriformes; family Anatidae; genus Aix; species Aix galericulata. Next base: position 190,738 of record JALLAJ010000961.1, on the reverse strand, counting down.
GAGACACCGAGGACGACCTGATCCCGCTGCGGGACCTGCTGCTGCTGGGCAGCGCGCCCCCGAGCCCCGCCGAGCCCCGCGGGCGGCTCAGTCCCTGCCCCGTGGTGCTGAGCCCTCGGCGGGGGCCTGGGGACGTCCTGCCCGACCCCGGCCCGCTCCGTGTCCATCCCCTGCACCCGGCGCCCCTCACCAACAGCCTGGAGGCTCTGCTGCGGGAGAAGAGGTGAGGCCGCCCCGGTGGGCGCACGGGGCCGGGGTCCCCGGCGAGACCTCACCCCGCCCGCCCTCACCGCCCCCGTGCCAGGGAGCAGCGCCCCGTGCCCGCCCTGCCCCGGGTGCCCGTGGACGACGGCAGCCTGCAGGAGCCCCCCGGCGACGCCGCGCAGCTCCCGGAGGAGCACAGGTACGGCCGCCACCCCCCTGGGCACCCCTCCCGGGGGGGTTCCGTGCCCCCCGCTGCCCCCTCAGCGCCGTGCCGTGCCGCCCGCAGGCTGCTCCTGGCGCTGTTCGGCGTGGAGCCGCGGCTCATCCCCAGCACGCACCCCGGGGAGCCCGTCTTCTGCGCCCAGCCACCGCTGGCACCGCCGCCCAAGCTCGACGCCCGCGGGCTGCAGCCCCACAGCGGCCTGGAGGGGCAGTTCCTGTGGTGAGGGGCTGCCGGGGGGGGGCACGGGGACACGGGGACGTGGTGCGGGTGCCTCTCACCCCTCTCCTCGTCTCTCCCAGCGCCTCGCCCACCGGCCAGGCGGCGTTTGTGCGCTCCGGGCTCCTCGGCCTGCTGTACCGCTCCGGCACCGCCTGCCCGCCGCCCGTCCTGCGCTGGCTGTTCCAGGTGAGCCTCCGTGGCCGGGGGGGGGCCCTTCCCCGCGCGGGGCCCCCCCCTGCTCACCCCCTCCTCGCTTTGGCAGCTGATGAGCCTGCGGCCGGACGCGACCAACGCCTCCCAGGCGCTGCTGGACATCTGGCTGAGCGCCGGCGGTGAGCGCGGGGCGGGCGCGGGGCTGCCTCGCCGGGGTGCCCTCCGGAACCCCCCCGGGCGTGCTCCCCGCCCGCTGTCACCGTCCCCTTGTCCCCAGGCGAGCCCTGGTGCCCCTCGCTGCAGGACATTGGCCAGGCCTTCGCTCGCCTGGGCGCCAACCTGGGCGCCCTGCGCCGCCGCCACCTGCTGCCCCCCGAGCTGTGCCCCGCGGTCGAGAGGTGAGCCCCCCATCGGCGCGAGCACCCTTGGGTGGCACCGCCCCCCGTGCCAACCCCTCGTGCTGCCCCCAGGCTCCCGGATCCATCCTGCTGCCCGGGGCAGCCCAGCCTCGATGCCGCCGGCACGCTGGCCTTGGTGACGCAGCTCGGGGACATCTGCAAGGTGGGAGCCAGCCCCGTCCCGCACCACACCTTCGTTACCGCCCTCCCGCTAATTGGGCAGCACCGGCACCCTTTGGGGTTGCCCCCACCCTGCCCTATGCCTCGTTGGGGGTGTCGGAGCCCCCCCGGTGACCCCGCTCCTTCCCCTTCAGTTCCTGGAGCTGTGCGTGGCCGCCCGGCCGCGCCGCTACCCGGACCGTGCCCGCCGGCAGCTGCTCGCCCTGCTCTGCTTCCTCGGCCTCGACCGGGCACTGCGCCGCCAGCCGCTGCCCGACCTGCAGCAGCTCCTGCTCTGCCTGCTCGAGGGCATCGCCGACTGGCGGGGGCAGGTACCGGGGACCGGGGGGAGGGGGTTCGGCCGCCCCGCGCCCCGCCGGGAGCCCCGCGCCGCCGCTCAGCACCCCCCTGCCCTCTCCCCGCAGCTCCCCGCGCTCTGCCTGTCCCTGTGCCAGCTCTCTCAGCACCACCACAACCTGCTGGCCCTCGTGGGGCTGCTGCCCGACGTCACCGGCAGGGGCAGGTAGGTCCCCAGCTGTCCCCGTGCCGGGGACCCCGGCGGGAGCTGGCGGGGCCCGGCGGGCTCGGTGCCACGCGGCGCGGGCTGGGCCGCGGCTGGCTCTAATTCCTTTATTCCAGCCGGCTGCGCAGGCACAAAGCGGGCAGGAACCGGCTGCCGGCGCCGCCGCCCCTCGCCACGAGCAGCCGGAGGGCACCGGGGTGACGCCGGCGCTGCGGGGCCAGCGCGGCTCTGGCAGCGGGGCCGGTGGCACGCGCCCCGTCCCCACGCTCTTCCCCCCTTCTCCCCAGGGAGCTCCGCAGGCGTCTGAGCCTCTGCGTCATGGCCCGGCTGCTGGGCGAGCCCCCCGGCACCGCGCCGCCCCTCGGGGCGGAGGTGGGTGAAGCCCCCCGTGCCCCCCTCGGGGGTGGCGGTGTCCCCGAGTGTCCCTGAGCCCCGCTGTCCCCGCAGCTCCCGGCGCTGAGCCGGCTCCTGGAGCTGTCGCGGCCGGACACCCTGCAGTGCCTGCCGCCCCACGGGCACCCCGCTGAGCACCAGGACTCCGAGCAGGAGGTGGGGGCGCCCCTGGGGGCCAAGGGGGTGACGTGGGGGGGGGTTTGGGGACACCCGCGAGGTGCCACCAGCCGCCTGCACCCCGCAGGCCTGCTACCTGAGCCACAGCCTCCTGCGCCTCGCCGACGCCGTGGTGGGCAGCGAGCGGCCGCCGGGCGAGCAGCGGGTGAGCGGCAGCCCCGAGGGGGGGCGTCGGGGATACCGGGGGTCCCCTCGGTGTCCCTGACCCCCCCCGGCGTGTCCCCGCAGGGCCACCTGCAGCGGCTGTGCGCGCAGCTGGACCGCCACTTCGGGACGGGGCTGCGCGAGGGCTCGGGGCTCCTCTTCCGCACCCAGCTCAAGGGCCTGGCCGCCCTCCTCTACGTCAAGTGGCAGGAGCTGCTGGCGTAGGGGGGGCGCGCCGGGACCCCCCCGGGGTGCTCAGGGTGAGGGCGCAGCCCCCCGGGGTGCCCCCCACCCAATAAACCCCCCCCCGACCCAACCAGCCCCTGGTGCCGCCTCCGTCCTGCGCGGGCAGCGTGGGGATGGGGAGCCCCGGGGGGGGGT
>JALLAJ010000961.1:160966-173887 GCA_024635365.1 Aix galericulata | reverse complement strand
CCCGGAGGAGAACTGGGTACCGGGTGGGCACTGAGCACTGGGGGGGCGGAACCGGGGGCGCACCGGGCACCGGGGGGAGGAACCGGGGAGGCACTGGGTACGAGGTGGGGGAGGCCGCCAGGGGGCACCGGGCACCGGAGGGGGAAAACCAGGAGGGCGCCGGGGGGGAGAACTGGGGAGGGGGCACCGGGTACCGGGGGGAGAAGCCGCTCAGCCTCCCCGTTGCCCCCCAGCACTACGCCAGCCGTAACGGGCACCTGGGGGTGTGCCGCCTGCTGCTGCAGCGCGGTGCCCGCTGCGACGCCCGCACGCCCGGCGGTGCCACCGCCCTGCACCGCGCCTGCTACTGCGGCCACCTGGCCGTGGTCCGGCTGCTGCTGGAGCACGGCGCCGACCCCGCCGCCGCCGACGGGGACGGCCGCACCGGGCTGCACAAGGTGGGTGGCGGGGCCGGGACCCGGCCGCGGTGCCGCCCGCGGCGCCGCGCGTGACGCCGGTGTCGCCCGCAGGCGGCCGAGTGTGGCCACCGGGACGTCTGCGCCCTGCTCCTGCAGCTCGACCCCGCGCTGGCGGCCGCCCGCGACGCCCGGGGACGGCGGCCCTGCGACACGGCGGACCCCGTGCTCCGGGACCTGCTGGATGGCTGAGGGGGGAGCGGTGAGGACGGCGTAGAGGGGGGGGCGGGGGACCTGCAGGGCTCTGTCCCTGCTGGAAAAGAGAACAAAACGAGGTCCCGGCACCAAAACCCGGCTCTGCCTCTCTGTCCCCTGCGCATGGTGCGGGCGTGGTGGTGGTGGCGCACGGAGAGCGTTGGTGCTGAGATGTGAGGGCAGGGGGACGGCGCTGTCCCCACACGGGAGCAGCGAGGCCGGGGCTGCACCTCGGGGACCTGGGAGGGGACACGGCCCCGTCCCAATCCACCCCCCGGGGACCTGCAGGGCGCTAGGGAACGGGCAGGGGGTGGCACCTCCTTTTGTCCTCCCTTGGGACAGGCGCCTGCCCTTGTTGCTGCCCCTCCGGCAACTTTTTATTGCCTCCAAAACCAAAACACTGGGACAAAAAAAAACAAAACAGCTTCCGTGTCCCCGCTCCCGCCCCCACTGGCTTTGGGACGGATCCGGCCGCGGGCCTGCGAGTGCCTGCCCGATGCAGTCAGGGCGCTGCGAGGAGCTGCAGGTCCTGCGGTTGCAGCTCGGGGTGGAGGGAGAGCCAGGACTCGCCAAAGGGCAGCTTCGCACCCCAAAAAAAAGCCAGGTGCTGCCCTGCAGCGTGGGGCAGGCAGAAGGGCCGGCCTGCGGGTGGGTGACAAGGGACAGCCCCAGGAGCGTCCCGGCAGGCAGAGGGGGCGCGGGGCAGGATGCTGAGGGGGGCGGGTGGGGGCAATCGGCCCCCTCAGGTGGAGCTGGAACCCCCCCGTGCTTCAGCTTGTGCCCGGTGCCTCTCGTCCTGTCCCAGCACAGCTGCACAGAGACCGGCTGCGTCCTCTGGACGCCCTCCCGCAGGTATTTACACACCTCAGTGGGGTCTCTGGGGATCAGCACCGCCCCGACCTGCTGCCAGCACCCCTCCAACACCCCCAGGATCCCGCTGGGGCTCCCCGAGCACCGAGGGCGAAGCGAGCGGGCAGCCCAGGGGCTCTCAGCCTCCGTCCCCAGCCCAAAGCACGCAAGAGGCCGACGATACAGATATAGAGATTTTTTTTTTATTACCCAATCGGCAAAAAAATAAAATAAAATTCCAGAGTCGGTTCCACAACCTGGGGGGGAGGCTGCAACAGCGGCACCGGCCCCTGCGGGGCCTCCGGGCCCGGCCTCCCCCTCCCCAAAATATACAAATCAAACCCGATGCGAAAAATAAATACAGATTCTCAGGGGGGGGAAGGGTTGCATAGAGGAAGATTTAATAAAAAAGTTTTTTTTTTTTTTTTTATTTCCATCATGATTTAATATTATTATTATTATTATTATTTCTAGCATCTCCCCGCAGAAGAACCTAGGACCTGATAGTCGCGACACGATTAACAAAAATAATTAACCTTCTCCCAATAACTTACAGCGGTCACCCAGGGGACTTGTGCTTTTTGGGGGGGGAGGGGGGGGAGCCCCGGCGGCGAGGGGGGGGTCCCGGCTGGCGATTTCGGAGAAACTCCTTGGGAGGAGGCAGGGGGGAGCCCCCCGCCCGTACTTTGGTCACTAGCTGTGTGCCGGATCCTGCCCCCCCGAGCCCCCCGCCCCGGGGCCGCGGCACTCCCTGAGTCACCCCCTGCCCTGTTCCGCCTCCGTTTTATTGATGTTTTATTTTTTGGGGGGGGTCTCCCAGCCGTCCTCAGCGCCCCCGTTGGAGACGGGGGGCTGGTGGCGGAGCCAAGCCCCTCGCCGCGGCCTCGGGCCCGGTGCGGTTCTCCGGGAGGAGGCCCGAAAACGCCCCCGGGGAGGCCGTGGGGGGGCCCGGCCCGCGGGACCTGAAGCTCCCTGAGCTGCACGCGAACGAACGAACGTCCGCCCGGCCGCGGGGCCTCCGGCCTCCACCGCGCTGAAACCACGGAACCAGTCTCCAAAAAGCAGCAGCAGCAAAACCGGGCTCCCTTTCGGACCGCGCCGCGGGTGCCTGCGGCGAACGCCGGGCGCGTCCGTTCCCTGGGCGGCCGGCGCGGCCCCGTACCCGCTCCGTGGCCGCCGGAGCGTTTCTGAGCGGGGCAGGGTCCCCGCAGGGCGGCTGCGGGGGGCCCGACGCGTCCCTGGCCCGCGGCCGGGGTCAGATGGAGTTCTCCATGGGGCTGTGGTTGCTCCGGCGGCTCAGGCAGTTCCTCTCGTTCAGGAGGCTGGTGGTCTCGTCGGCGGGCTCCGGCTTCTCCGGCGGGTCGGCTTTGGGAGCGCTGCTGTCTGGGGACTGGGGACAACTGTCCATGCGGGAGGCGGTGAGGCCGTTCTGGTACTCCTGCCGCGTGATCTGCGGGGGGAATGGAAGAGGATTGGGGTGGAGGCCGCGTCCCCCGGGAGGCCCCGGCCGCCCCCCGGCCCCGCGCAGCCTCACCTTGACGAACTGGAGGTCGGTGAGGGCGCGCACGCTGAAGTCGGCCACGTACGGGGCGCCGGCGTTGAGCTGGTTGTTGCTGCCGCCCACGGGGGATGAGACGGAGTCGGAGCGCTCGTGGTAGCTCAGGGAGGCCGAGCGGTTCAGGCTGCTGACGTGGGACGGGGAGCGGGTCTCTGCAGGGACGGGGCACGGGGTCAGCACCATGGCACCGGGCAGGGTCCCGGTGGGTGACCGCGGGGCTGAGCCCCCGGTGATGCTGCCCCGAGTCCTGTCCCGTAGGGTTTGGGGACGCGGAGCCAAGCACAGAGTGGTGGGACAGACGCGTCCCCGAGTGCTTGGTCCCTGCCTGTCACCTCCAAAGGGTCCCCAGCTGGAGCCCGGCCACAGCCCCCAGTTCCCCCCTGCTCTGGGGACAGCTCCTGTCCCCAGCAGTGGGACCGAGCCTTAGGACGCCGTCCCGGCCCTGCTGATCACTCCCCCTGCGTGGGGGCGAAGTGGGGGGGTGACAAGGACAGCGTGGTGACGTGCTCCAAAAGCCAGAGGTGCCACAGGGACCGAGTGCAGCCTCCACACAGGGGGGGCTCGCTCGCCCAGCCACTGCTGGCTCCTCCGTAAATAACCACAGAGGAGGCAGTGGGGGGAAACCAGGGTGGGTGCAGGGAGTGTGGGGCCCTTGTGGCCCTATGAGCTCGGCTCTGTCCCCAGAGGCTGGTGGAGCCACTTCTCCTCCTCCAGCAGCAGCGGGATCCCGAGTTGAGCAGTGAGGAGCCGGCCCAGCCCCAGGGGCAAAGCTCCCGGCGCTGCGTTCATGTGGCTGGGGCTGGGGGGGGACGCCTGAATGTGGGGGGCTCGGAGCCTCCTCCAGCACCTCCTCTTCCCAACAGCAGCTCTAAAACGGGCGGGGGGCTCTGCCCACGCCATGGGGGACGCTTACCCGACACCGGAGGCGGGCTGATGGCCATCACCCCGTAGTAGGAGAAGGCTCCCGCCTCGAACTTCATGCACTCCTTGCCGGCCTCCACCTCCACCTTGCCCTGCAAGGGAGAGACGGCGTCAGGCCCCGCACAGCGCGTCCCGCGGCGCTGGGCTGGGTGGAAGGAGGCTCCCCAAAGCCCCCCGGGGTGACGGCTCCCCCCGGGGACCCCACGCGTGGTGGGTGACACCAGCCCGCTCCCAGCCGGCACGGAGGAGCAGCGGTACCTGCAGGATGAGGATGAAGTAGTCGGCTGACTTGTTCTTGGTGTAGAGGAAATGGCGCGGGGACTTCTTGTTCTCCTCGTCAAACTTCAGCTCCTGGATGACGTCCGAGTACTTGAGCAGCCGCAGCAGGATCTTCTCCGAGATGAAGTTGGGCGTGAAGAGCGTCACCTCTGAGGGCGAGGCAGGACGGAGTCAGAGCTGCCGGGGCTCCCTGTCCTCGTCCCGTCCCCTCGGAGGGGGGTACTGGGGGGGACCCCAGGCCCCACTGACACCTCCCTGGGCCAGCAGCCCCCAGGTCTGGCACCGAGTGTCAGCGCTGCCACCCCTGAGCCCCTTCCCTTTTCGTTTTGGGGGACAGGGTGGGAGGATAGCGGGGTCTCGTAGTCACAGCCCCCTCTCTCAATGTCTCCTGCCAAATCCCTGGCTCCTGCTTCAACGCGGCGACCGCCGTGCCCCCGCTTCCCCACCTCTGGGATCCTCCAGGCAGGACGAGGCCGCCGGAGGGGCAGTGACAGCACCACCACGGCCCAGCTGCGGGGACACGGAGCCAGGCAGGGCTCCCTGGCAGGGCACGGGGGGGGGAAACCCACAGCAGCCGAGCTGGGGGCGGACTGCAGACAGGTTGCTGATGCTCTTTAAGTGCTCAGTTACAGAGCAGCGGGAAGGGGACGGAGCCCTCGTGGTGCCCAGACGCAGCATCCCCCAAAAACTCACCCGTGGAGAGGAAGCGGTGAGCGGCCAGCAGCAGCTGCGGGGACACCTTCACCTTCAGCTCGTTGACGGGGTCCTTGAAGGCCGAGAAGTCCCGCTTGTTCTTCTGGTTGCCCACCCGCTTCTTGCTGCGGTTGTCGGCTGCGGGGAGCGCGGCGTTAGCGGGGGCGGGCGGCACCCGGGGGGACCCCGGCACGCGACGGGGACGCGGGGCCGAGCCCCGGACCTACTGTAGGTGTCGGATTCGTCCAGGATCTCCGACTTGATGATCTCCTCGATGACGTCCTCCAGCGTCACCAGCCCCAGCACCTCGTAGAAGGGGTCTCCCTCGCCCTCGTTGTTCACCTTCTGCACGATGGCCAGGTGGGACTTCCCTGCGGGCACACGGACGGACGCTCGACACGCGCCGGGCACCCCGATCCCACCGCCCTGGGGGGTCCCGGGCAGCACAGGGGGGGACAGGACCCTGCCGCCAGGCCCAGCCCGTCCCTCCGCAGCACTTGACCCCGGGCAGGGAACAATAAACATGTACAAATCGAAACGAGCCCCTGGGCTGGGCGCTCCTTCCTAATTTAACGACAGTAATTAAGGCCATAACAGCGGCGCCTGCTGGGCTCGGGACATCTCGGGGCGTGGGCTCGGCCGGGGGGTCACAGGAGAGGGGAGGGGTCCTGGAGGCACCATCCCACGTCACCGGGGCCTGGGGACATCGGCACAGCTCCGTGCCAGCACCACGGGGCAACCAACGCAGCCACAGCCGCGTTTCCACCAGTGGCCACCACCTCCCTGGGCCTCCCTGGCCACGCTGACCTGGGCTGACCCTGCCCGGAGGGAATGTTCTGGACCCCTGGTGCTGCACGGAGCCAAAACACCCAGGGGGAGAGAGCCCGGGGCAGGGAAACGCTGCCTGCAGGGGCCAGGTCCCCAGGAACCCTCCCCAGCCCTGACTCAGTAACTCCTCTGGCTCCCGAGCGCAGGTTTACCCTGGTTCAGGGTAAATCGAGCGCTGCCGTCCCCTCGCCACGAGGCTCCGTTTCTCTTGCTTCAGCCAAAACCTCGCCAACAAAGCAACAAAGCTCGCTGCCGGCCACCGCCTTCGGGAATTCCCTGCCCTGGGCACGAGGCTTGGCCCCGAAATCCCCGCGCCGGCGGCCGGCCGCGCTCCGCACCCTGCGAGCCACCAGGGCAGGCGCTGCCCTCCCCGGGGCTCTCTGCTCTTCAATCCCAGCGCGGGGCGGCTGCGGGCGGCTCATCGCCACGCTCCCACCCAGGAAAAGGCTAATTTTAGAGACGGGCACCGCGCGGCTCCCCGGTTCCTCCTCCTTCAGCCAAACCCCCGCGGCTCGGGCGGCCCCGCTGCGCCGAGGCGGCGAAAACGGCGCCGAGGGGAGCCCGCGCCCATCGTCAGCGTTTGGCCACGCCGACCCCGTCCTTGGCCGCACCGACAGCCCGAGGGAGCGGCGAAAGGACGGCGGCAGCGGCGGGGCCCAGCCCCGATGAGTCAGGCCGCGGTTCCTCCCCGCGGGCCAAGCGAGGACGAGAGCAAAGGGCGTGACAGCGGCGTGCCCGCGGTGGGGACAGGCCCCGCTGCTCGCTCCAGGGCTCCCCGGTGCCACCACGGTCCCCACGTCGATGGGGACAGGCCGATTCCCTCAGGCCTCCGCTCGCTGGCTGTGTAACCCAGTGAGAAGTCCACTTTTCCGCTTCCAGGATGCGCAAGGAGCAGCTGTGGGGTTTTGGGGTGTTCATGGTGCCCGTGGTGGGAAGCCAGCAGGGGACAGACAGCCCCTGAGCCGCTCCAGGCAAAGCCCCGGTGCTGTGAAGGGTGAAGCTCCTGTCCCCGCTCTAAACTTCACGCTGAGCTGGCACCTCAGGAGCTGTCACCCCGGTACCAGCCTTGGGGATGTGTCCGTGGCACCAGGGAGTGCCCCAAATGCCCCGCAGCGAGGAGGATCAGGAGCACAGCGGGTCGATTTCCTCTCCTTATCCTTCCCCTCAAAACAGGTCGAGATCAGCAGGGCGAGGGCGGGGGCTGTCGGTGGGGCGGCACCCCCAGGGAATGGGAATTTTGGGGTGACCCCAGAGAGGGCCCCCCAAATCCTCCCGCTCCTGAGCCAGCTATGAAAAGCAACATCATCGCAGGACGTCGGCGGCTTTGGAATCAGAGCGGGCGCGCTTTAAATCCTTTAATAAGGATTCGTCAGAGGGAAAGCCGGCGCCAGCAGCGGCCGTAAGCCCAGCTCCAGCAGCACGGCTGCAGAATACGACCCCGCTCCCCTTCTGCGGGATTTTGGAAACGGGGCCAGGGGCGGGAATCCCGGCCTGGTGCGAGATGAACTGAGGGAAAAGCACCGGCCGAGAAGGCTCGTGGTAATCGGGGACAAGAAGCAGAGGCTGGGAGGCGATGAGATCCTGTCGTGGTCGCCACCACAAGTGACACCGAGCCGCAGCGTGGTCCCCGTGACGATGTTTTGGGGTGTGGGGGCAGCACGGCTGCAAAGGGAAGGCCGTAACCGAGCGTGCGGCCACCGAGCTCTTCCCTCAAGGATCGGCCTGGCTGGGACCTACTGAATCCTGGCCCAAGCTCCAGCAGAGCTCCTGCTGCAGGCGTTGTTGTCAGATCCCCTAAATCCTGGCGTATGGTGCAGGTGACTGCCCCAAGCCCCAGAATGTCCCCAGTGCCACAAGGACAGGGCCAAGCGCCCCCGGTGCGAGCGGAACGGCAGCCGGAGGAGCAGCGGGGTCACGGCGGCGTCACCCCGCAGAGCTCATCCCTGGCAGCGAGGTCCCTGCCCGGTCGGGCGTCCCCTTGTCCCCTCACCAAGGGACATGGCGCCGAGCTGCTGCCAGCCCCTCCTGCCGCCGGGCGTGCTCGGTGTTCGGGGCCAGCAGGAAGCTCGGGGCCGTCCCGCAGCGGCAGGGCAGGGCCCCGAGGAGGGAGTGGAGCCGAGCAGGGAGCGGAGCAATTTTCCAGCAGCGTTTCAAGGGCCTCCGGGGCCGATAATTAAAAACGAGGCGCAAGTAAACACTCTCAGAGCGCTTCTAGAGGCAGGCGCCCAGCAGAGATTGCTCTGCCTCCGCCGCCCCGGCGCCGTTACGGAGCGATCCCCGGAGGCGTCGGGCACCGAGACGGGGCCGCTGCCTATTCCCAGCGTCCCGGTGGGGGCTCTGCAGCCCCCTCGTCCCCCTTAAAGCACCCAAAAAGCTCACAGCCGCCAGGCAGCTCCGTCCCTGGAGAGCTGCCAGGGAGGCTCGGCCACAGTTTTGCTTCCGGCATCGTGCAACCGGAGCTGGGCAGAAAGCAAGCGGCGGCCCCGGGACGCGTCCCCCCGGTGCGTTTGGCCCCCCCTGGCCCCGACCACTCACCCTTTTTGAACTCCTCCAGCATGGCGTCCAGCTTGGTGTCGTGGAAGACGACGTGGACGGGGTGGTTGTAGAACTTGGTGATGGTCTTGAGGGGCGTGCAGTCGTCGGGGTCGACGAAGGCCAGGTCCTTGATGTAGAGGATGTCCATGATGTTGGAGCGCTCGTCCTCGTAGACGGGGATGCGCGTGTAGCCGCTCTCCATGATCTCCGACATGGTGTTGAAGTCCAGGATGGCGTCGCTGTTGATCATGAAGCAGTTCTGCAGCGGGGTCATCACGTCCTCCACCGTCTTGGTGCGCAGCTCCAGGGCGCCCTGGATCATGTTGAGCTCCTCCCGCACCAGGTCGTTGTAGGGCTCCGTCACCTTCAGCATCTCCACCAGCTTCTCCCGGTTGTAGACGGTGCCGATCTCCTGGCCCAGGATGCAGTCCAGGAGCTTGCTGATGGGGTAGGAGAGCGGGAAGGTCACCAGCATGAAGAACTTGGTGACCACGATGGTGTTGGCGCCCACGGCCAGCCCGTGGCGGGAGCAGAGCGCCTGGGGCACGATCTCGCCGAAGATGACGATGCCGATGGTGGAGGCCACCACGGCGCCGATGCCGGAGCCGATGAGGTCGTCGAGCAGGATGGTGAGCGTGGTGTTGACCAGCACGTTGCCCAGCAGCAGCGAGCACAGCAGGTAGTTCCCCTTGCGGCGGATGGGCTCGATCTTGCGCGCGTAGCGCTTCTCCTTCTCCGTGCCGCAGTTCTGCACGATGCGCAGCTCCATGGGGTCCAGCGCCATCAGCCCCAGGTTGAGCCCGCTGAACATCCCCGACAGCACCAGCAGCCCGCCCAGCAGCGTCACCTGCAGCCACAGCGGCAGCAGCGACTTCTTCTCCTCCAGCACCACCAGCTGCCCGTCGGGGCCCCGGTGCGGCAGCCAGGGCTGCCCGGGCCCCCGCTGGCTGCACAGCACGTAGGTCTTGGCCCGCTCGTCCTTGCGCAGCGGCTGCACCCGCACGCGGAGCAGCGCCGAGGTGCTGCGGGGCTCGGCGGGGCCGGGCCGCACCACCAGGTCCTGCGAGCGCTCGGGGCAGCTGCCGTTGGCGGCGGCCGAGGCGTTGGCGGCGGGGCGCAGCTCGGCGAACGCCACCCGCTCGCCGGTGCGCGGGCCCAGCCCCAGCCCGTAGAGGCGCAGCAGGAGCTCGCTGCCCTCCGTCACCCGGATCGGGCCCCGCGCCGCCGCCGCCGCCGCCGGCTTGGAGCTCTCCTCCAGCCGCATGCCCAGGATCACGCTGTCCCCCGCCGGCACCGGGGAGCCGCCGCCGCCGCCGGGCAGCGCCAGCAGCAGCAGCAGCGGCGGCAGCAGCGGCGGGGGGGACGCGAGGCCCCGGCCGCCCCCTCCGCCGCCGCCGCCGCCGCCCGGTCCCGGTCCCGGCCCCGCCGCGCCCCCCCCCCCGCCGCCTCCCCGCCGCCGCCCGCCGCCCGGCGCCATGTTGGGGTCTCGCGGCCGCCGCGCTCGCTGTGACGTCACGCGGCGGGGACACGCCCCCTCCCCGCCCGGGAGGGGGAGGCCGCGCCCCGCCGCGCTGCCCCGCCCCCTCCCCGCGGAGCGCGGCCACGCCCAGAGCGGGGCTTAAAGGGGCGATGGGAGGTGGGGACCACAGGAAGGGGTGGGATGGGATGGGATGGGATGGGATGGGATGGGGTAGGATAGGATGGGATGGGATAGGGTGAGATAGGATGATGGGATGGACAGGACAGGATAAGGAGGAATGGGATGGGACAGGGTAAAACCGGATAGAACAGAATGGGATGGGATTAGGATGGGATGGGATAGGATAGGATGGGATAGGATACGACGGGGTTAGGGGTGGGGTGAGATGGGATGGGATAGGATAGTATGGGATGGGGTTAGGGGTGGGGTAGGGTGGGATGGGATGATAGGACAGGATAGGAGAGGGTGAGATAGGATGGGATGGAATTAGGATGGGATGGGATCGGGTAGGACAGGATAGGGTAGGATAGAATAAAATGGGATGGGATAGGAGGGGATAGGGTAGGATGGGATGGGATTAGGATAGGGTGGTGGGATGGAATGGACAGGACAGGATAGGATAAGGAGGCATGGGATGGGATGGGATAGGGTAAAACGGGATAGAACAGAACGGGATGGAATTGGGATAGGGTGGGATAGAGTAGGGTAGGGTAGGACAGCACAGGATAGGGTAGGATATGGGGGTATCTCTTATGTGGAGTGGGTCGGAGTGCAGAAGGAGAACGGATGGGGAGCAAAGGTGGGGAGATGAGGTGGGGCGCTGAGGGTATGGGGTTCTCTGAGGTCATAGGGGGTCCCTAAGGGCAAGGGAGGGCTCTGAGGGCATGGAAAAGGGAGGGCATAAGGGCATGGGAGGGGGCTCTTAGGGCATGGGAGGGGGCTCTTAGGGCATGGGGGGATCTCTTGCGGGGTGTCTAAGGACATTGGGGGGTCTAAGGCACGGAGCGGGGATCTAAGGACAGCGGGGGTGGGGCGCTAAGGGCCTGGAGTGGGGCACTAGGACCCAGGGCGGCCGCAAGGACGTGCGGGACAGGACTGGGGAAGCCGAGACCTGGCGGGGGGCGCTAGGACCCGCGCGGCCCCGCTCCCCTCCCCTCTGCGGGCCCCGCGGCCCTCCCAGAACTACACTCCCCAGCAGGCCCCGCGCGCTACCCCCGCCCTCCTCCTGACGGACGGCGCCGGACGGCCAATCAGCTCGCGGCGCCGGCGGGGCGGGGCGGCCAATGGGCGCGCGGGGCGGGCGGCGGCGGCGGGGGAAGATGGCGGCGGCGGCGGCGGGCCGGTGGCGGGCCGGGCTGTGGCTGCTGGCCCTGGCGCTGCGCCTGGGCGGGCCGCGGGCGGAGCAGACCGAGGAGCACCTGAAGCGGGAGCACTCCTTATCCAAACCGTACCAGGGTGAGCGGCGCCGGGACCGGCACCGGCACCGGGACCGGGGGTCGAGGGGGGGGCCCGGTGCTGGTTTTGGGGTGCCGGGGGTCGGGGGACCGGGGTTTGGGGTGCCCGGTACCGGGTTTTGGGGGACCGGGGGTCGGTGGGTGCCCGGTACCGGGGCTCGGGGGTCCCGGTGTGTGGTTCTGGGGTGCCGGTAATTGGGGGACCGGGGTTTGGGGTGCCCGGTACAGGGGTTTGGGGTACCCGGGACCGGGTTTTGGGGTGCTTGGGGTCCGGGGGGGGCGGTATTGGGGGTCGGCGGGGCACGGTACCGGGTTTGGGGTGCTGGGATTTGGGGTACCGGGGAGTTGGGTGGCCGGTACGGGGATTGGGGGCACCCCGTGTTGGGTACGGGGGTGCCTGGGTTTGGGGGGACCCGGGACTGGGGTTTTGGGGTGGCCGGGTGCTGGATTTAGGGGTCCCAGTGCTGGGTTTAGGGTGAGGGATTTTTGGGGGTGCCAGGATTTTTAGGGTGCCCGGTGCAGGGAGGGTTATGGGATGCCCGGTGCCAGGCTTTTTGGGGTGCCCAGTACCGGGATTTGGGTGCCCTGTGTGTGGTTTAGGGGTCTGGGGATTTGGGGTGCTGGGGTTTTGGGGTACCAAGTATTGGAATCGGGGTTCCTGGTAGCGGGTTTTGTGGTGTCAGGCATTTGGGGGCACCCAGGTTTTAGGGGAGCCCAGTGAGAGGTTTTGGGATGTCTGGGCCCAGGGATTTTGGGGTGCCTGGTACAGGGGGTTTGGGCACCCAGTTCTGGGTTTTGGGGTGCCCAGTGCAGGGATTTAGACCACCCGGTACCACGTTCTGGGTGCCTGGTGCATGGGTTTTGGGTGCTGTGGACTTTTGGGGTGCCTAGGGTGGGGGCTTTGGGGTGCCAGGTTTAGGGAGCAGGGGCTTTGAGGTTCCTGGTACCAGGATTTGGGGTGCCAAGTTTGGGGTGTGGTGGTTTTGGGGTGCCCAGTGTGAGCATTTGGGGTGTCAGGGGTTTTAGGGTGCTCAGCGAGGGGAATTTGGGTGCCTGCTGCTGGGTTTGGGGTGCTGGGGATGTTGGGTGTCTGGTATGGGGATTTAGGGCACCTGGTACTGGGTTTTGGGTGCCTGGTGCGTGGTTGTTTTAGGTGATGGGGATTTTGGGGTGCCTGGTGTGGGTGTTTTGGGGTGCTGCAGATTCGGGGTGCCCGCTGCAGGGCTTTGGGGCACCTGCTGTGGGTATTTGTGTGCCGGGGCTTTGGGGGGTACCCGCTGCAGGGTTTTGGGGGGACCTGGCCTTTGGAGCTTTGGGCCGCCGGGCTTTTGGGGTGTGCCAGGATTCGGGGTGCCCGGTGGCGACCGCGTGTGTGGGCCGGCAGGCGTGGGCTCGGCCAGCTCGGGGCTGTGGGACCTGCAGGGCAACGCCATGGTGATGCCGCAGTACATCCGCCTCACCCCCGACCTGCAGAGCAAGCGGGGCGCCGTCTGGAACCGCGTGGTGAGCCCCGGGCTGGGGGGGCAGCGGGGCCGGGGGGGGCTGGGGGTACCCCCCGTGGGGTGGGGTAACAGGGAGGGCAATGACAGGGTTCAGCGGGGGAGGTTTTGGGGTCAGGGGGCAGGCGGAAGGGTTTGGGTGTGGGAAATGGGGTGAATTTGGGGGCGTTGGGGA
>JALLAJ010000961.1:137232-160867 GCA_024635365.1 Aix galericulata | reverse complement strand
GGGGGGCAGTAGTGGTTGGGGGATTTTGGGGAGCTGGAGGATGGGTGAGGGGCTAATTAGGGCAGTGAGGGAGGTTTGGGGGGGGCAGGCCAGCAGGTAGGAGGGAGTTATTGGGGTGTGGGGGTGGTTGGGTGGGAGGGTCTGGGGTAAAGGGAGGGGAAATGGAGGGGAGGGGGGCAGTGGGAATGGGGCTGGGGGCCCGGTGAGGGCAGGGGGCTGGGGGCGGCAGCACTGAGGTTTGCAGCTTGGGGAGCCCCCTTTTGGGGTGACTGCTCTGAGGGGGGGTCCCAGTGTGAATCTGGGGGGGTCTCGGGCTGCCCCATCCAGAGCAGTTCCTATAGAACGCTGAGGGAGGTTTGGGGTTGGGGTTTTTGGTCCTCTCTGCAGCTCCCACAAACACCGCTGCCTGTGCGAGGCTCAGCTCCCGCTGGGCCCATTGTCCGCAGGGAGTTCGTTTGCAGCTCGAGCTATAATTGGCTCGGCAGCAATTAGGAGCAATTAGGAGCGGGGCCGTTCCCCATGCCCCTCTGGCCACCCGTTCCCTAGGCACAAGCTGCCGACCTCGCTGCGAGCCCGGAGCTGTTTCCTCGGCTTCTGATAGCCCTGGGCTACAACCGAGTCCCTCGGCCTAATGATGTCCCTCGAGGTTAATTAAGAGATTAATTATCCTTGCTCCCATCTGAAGCCCAGGGAAATGGGGAGCGCGCGCGGGCTCGGCGGGGCCGCGGGCTGTGGCGGTGGTCGCTGCCTGCCCCTCGGTGCGGGGGGCGTTGGGGGGCCCCCCGATTTCACGCCCTCGTCCCTCCCCCTGCAGCCGTGCTACCTCCGCGACTGGGAGCTGCAGGTGCACTTCAAAATCCACGGGCAAGGCAAGAAGAACCTGAACGGCGACGGCTTCGCCATCTGGTACACCAAGGACCGCATGCAGCCGGGTGAGCGCAGCGGGGCCCTCGGGACGGTGCCGGGTGCTGGCCGGGCTGCCTCTCCTGCTCCGCGCGCTGCCTCGGGAGCCCTCTGAGGAATTGCAGCGCTGTGGGGCCCGAGGGCTGCTTCCCCTTCACGCCGACAAGCCAGAAAGGGAGTGAGAGCCGTGGGAGATGCGTGGCGCTGGGGGTTGTGGGGTCCCTGGGAGGCTGGAGCCTGCTCAGCACCGCTGGGGCTTGTTTGCCTTGCTCGAGGCGTGCAGGGTGGTGCACCTGGAAGTGTGGGGCTTCAGCTCGATAGGGACTGGGCCGGGGAGGAAGCTGGAGCCTGGCCCAGTGCGGGGCAGGGGATTTAGCCTGTCCCTCTGAGAGCCCCGCAGTGATTTGAAGGTAAACTTGTCCCTGGAGAGCACCAGCCTCGCTGCCTGGCACAGAGAATGGCGCAAAGGAACGCGTAACCAGCCCCGCCTGGCGCTGCGGTGCCTTCCTTGCCTCGCACCATCACCAGCAGCCCATTTCATTCCTTCTAGGACCTGTCTTTGGAAGCAAGGATAACTTCCTGGGCCTGGGGGTGTTCGTGGACACCTACCCCAACGAGGAGAAGCAGCAGGAGGTGAGCGAGGGGCGATAGCTGGCACCGTGCTGCTTGCAGGGTGCCGGCCGAGCGTGGCACGGGCAGCGCTGGCTCAGCACCTGGGTTATGGCCTGCAGCTGGTGCAGCCCCGCAGCCCCACGGCGAGGTGTGGTGGCCTCGGGCTCCTGACTCGGAGGCCAGCTGGCTACCAGCAGACGCCGCTCAGCTTCCTTTGCGCCCTTTCCCTCTCTGTGTCGTTGGTTTCCGCCCAGGGAAGCGATAACTTCTCGGGTAGGTGAGAAGCTGCGGGGTGGTTCTGTTGTCAGCCTCACCCAGAGGAAAAAAATCCCGGGGTAGGAGAAAATTGGTGGGTCTCATCACCTCTGCGTGGCGAGCTCCTGCGCTTTCTGAAGGCTGCTGGCAAGCAGCAGCTGAGGGGAGGCTGTGCCGCGAGCGTGGGCCTTGTAGACCTCAAGCAGAGCAGCCCAGTGGCCAACCCCAGCCTGCTGAGCTGTTTTATGGCAGCCAGCCCTGCTGCAGGGCAGGAAAGGTGCCCGTCTGCAGACCTTTGGGTTCGTGATGCGTTGTTTGTTTGCCCGGGGTTTATTGGTTTCTGTGGAGAGGAGGGCGCAGAGGCAGTTAGAAGCGGGCTCCGCCCGTCCCGATGCTGGAGTCAGTTTTGTCAGCCCGAAAACAACACTGGCCCTGCCCCTACTTCCAGCTGCCCCTAGAAAACAGCCATTGTTTTACCGTTTCACCCCAAGATTTTGGCACCAACCACCCCACAGCACCACCGTCATTCTCCCCTGCGGTCCCCGAGGGACAGGGGGCACCGTTTGGATGCGCCCTGACCTCGGAGCTGCTGAGCAAACGTTGAGCAACCGGCGGCTTCTGTTCAGGCGCTGCCAGCAGCCTGCCCTGGCTCGGGGCTGGACTTTGTGCCCGCAGCTTCGCCCTCCCGTTACCGGCACTGCTCAGGGGCTGCCGTGGCACTGGGTAGGTGAGGCCGTCCTCTTGACGTGCGGGGCTGTGGCCGTGCTTTTCTGGGGTCAAGAGGCGCAGCAGCTTTTCTCTAAACAAAATAAAATCCTTTATGGGACACGTACGGCTTGGCAGCACAGCCAGCAGCTGGAGGGGCTGCCCTCCTGCCGCCGAATGAGGAAGGGCAGAGGTGGAGGAGCGCCAATCAGGCAGTAATGGTGTGGGGGCTCACGGCTACTTTTTCTCCTTTAAAAGTTAAAGAAGAGTTTTGTTACCGAGGGAAGGGGGCAGGTGGCTTGCGGGACCCTTGGGAGCTGTTGGGGAGCTGTCGGTCACGGTCAGTGTCAGCGCCTGCGCTCGGGCACGTGGCTTTGTGCAGGAGGGCTGCACGGTGAGGAGCAGAAACGTGGTGCACGAGGGGGCTTCTGCCCAGCCGTGCTGCTTCCTCGCCCTGGGATTTGGGACCTGGCCCCTACAGCCCCCCTCTGCCTTCAGCCTGCGCTAGGCAGACAGCGTGCTGAGCTCTGCAAACTTCCCAGGTTGCGAGTTAATCCTCAGCTCTGGTCCGTGACCATTTTGCTTCTGTGCTCTTTCTTGCTTTGCGATAACCCTGGACTCGCAGGCTCAGAAGAGGAGGTACAGCCCGGGAAATCAGGTACTTGCCCTTGCCAACCCACTCGTTTCCAAGCTCTTTGGCTTCGCCTCCTTTCCCCATGAGGGAATTCCCTCATCCGAGCTCCAGCAATCCCCGTGCGAGCAGGGAGGCAGGCATGGGAGCTGCTCTCCATGCCAGCTGCTCGGTAGCCACGGCTGACCCAGAGGAGGAAGGCTGGAGGGTGGCGAGGGGTCGCAGTCAGCTGCTGAGCCCAGTTTGGGGAGGCACAGACGGGGAGTGAAGGAGTTTGGGGTGCGCAGGGTGGCGCGGCTCTTCACCCCGCAGGTGTGCCGTGACGCTGGCACGGAGTGGGCAGAGCGGTGTGGGGGAGAGCCCCAAATTCACCCCCGGCCTTGCCCCCGCAGCGCGTCTTCCCCTACATCTCTGCCATGGTGAACAACGGCTCGCTCACCTACGACCACGACCGGGACGGGAGGCCGACCGAGCTGGGGGGCTGCACGGCCATGGTGCGCAACCTCAACCACGACACCTTCCTGGTGATCCGCTACGTCAAGAGGAGGCTGACGGTGGGTGAGGATGGCCGGGGCCGAGCGGGCAGCCCCCAGCCCCCCGGTGCTACCGCAGCCTCCTCTCCTTCAGGTGATGATTGACATCGATGGCAAGCACGAGTGGCGGGACTGCATCGACGTGCCGGGCGTGCGCTTGCCCCGCGGGTACTACTTCGGGACCTCCTCTGTCACTGGAGACCTGTCAGGTACCGCCACGGGGCCCCGAGTGCTGCTTCCCGAGCAGCTCTGGCAGGACTTAAGCAGCTTTGGGTGCTGGAGGTGCAGCTGGGTACGTGGTGGGGCTCACGGATGTGCCCGAAATCTCTCTGTGCTTTAGGCACCCCCAGGCTGTGAGTGGGAGCCATGGTTTTGCGTCTTGCTGCAGTTCCCTAGGAGCCAAAACCCCGGTCTAGGCGTGCTGTGCCCCCGAGCACTTTGCTTGAGCTCCTTCTGCCGCTGGGTCAGGCTGACAGTGACACCCAGACGGTGACAGGGACACGGCCAGGCTTCAGCCAGCATCTCAGAGCAAGCGGCAGAGAAACGTGAGGGTCCACCTCCAAACTGTGAGCCCTGGGAGGAGGAACACAGAGCGAGCACTGAAAATCTCCTCCTGTGCTCTCCTGGCTCAACCCGTAGTGGCTGGGCACGGCCCAAGGGCGGTGCTGGAGGTAGCTGCACCCCGGGGGTTAAAACACGGGGGTGCTGTGCTGCCTGTCTGGGTTTAATTCACGTAGCACTTTGGGTTTCCCAGCCCGAGGGTGATGTTGTTGAGGAGGGGACCAGCCAGGTGTGTCTGGAAGCCGTGGTGCAACCAGGGCTGATGGAAATCGGGCTTTGCAGGGAGCCGGAGCCCTCTGCTTCGCTTTTCTCACTTCTAGCAGCGCTGCTTGGGGTGCCGGGAGGCCTGAAGTTACCCCGCTGTGTCTCTTTCAGCAGGTTTTAGCCCGATTTCGAGTTATGCCCCTACAAAAGCTCATTGATGGCCAGCAGCCGGGCCCATTGTTGGCTCCAACAAAAGTTCCTTTTCTTTCTCAGATCTCTGCCTAATGCCCTGGGAGCTCGCAGGCTGGCGTGGAGCACTCGCCTTGTCCCACTAATAACTCGGCAGTCACGAGCAAAGGAAATAGGGGTCATGTGAGGCTGGTTCTAACACGCTCTTTTCGGGTGGCTGAATGCTTTGGGGTCAGATGATCTCCCGGCCTGGGCTGTCGTTTCTCGGTTTAGGTAGCTTAAAGCTTCCCCTTGGCAGTGCTGGGCGCAGCTTTCAGCCCAGCGTGGAGCCTGCCCCGAGAGGTGAGTTCTCCCCGTGGCAGGGGACAGCCGGCGGCCTGGGGCTGGTGCCCGAGTTGTAACGTGCCGCGGTGCCACCGGTGGCACTCAGATCCCCGGCCGGAGCCGTGCCGGGCGCTGACCCCTCCGGGCCTGTCTCTGCTCTGCTTGCAGACAACCACGACATCATCTCGCTGAAGCTTTACCAGCTGACGGTGGAGCGGACGGCGGAGGAGGAGAAGCGGGACAGGGAGGTGTACCTGCCCGTGGTGGACAACCTGAAGCTGCCGGGCAGTACGTGGGGGCAGGGGGAAGGGGCAGAAAGCACGGCGCCTCACCAGCAAGCCAGCCGAGCTCCAGCTGGGATCAGGAGGCCCGTGCCCAGATTTCTCTCACCCACTGCGACACAATCTGGGTCACAACCTGCCCTCGTTTGGCACGGGCATGCTTGGAGGAGAGGCGCTGCCTTCCAGGGCGTGCCAGGCTACCCGTGGCCATGGCATCACCAACACGAGCTGTGCTGGGCTGCCCAAACCTCACAGGGGCTTGGACCCTGGTGGTGTTCGCTCCTGTCCAGAAATGTCCCCCCATAACGTGTCCACTGGCTGTGTTACGAGGCTCTCACCAGCCTGCAGGGCACCCAGAGCCTCGTTCCCAGCTACAGGAGCTCTTCCCACTGGTTTTGTGTCCTTCCAAACGAGCTCCCAGGAGGAATAACCCATGGGCAAAGCAGTGGGAGGGCGGGGGTGAGCCCATCGCCCAGCTCACAGCCGTTCTTCTTCCCTTGTCTTGCAGTGGAGGCGCCGCTGGAGCCCATGAGCGGCCTGGCTCTCTTCTTAATCGTCTTCTTCTCCCTCGTTGCCATCGTCTTCGCCATCGTGATCGGAGTCATCGTCTACAACAAGTGGCAGGAGCAGAGCCGGAAACATTTCTATTGACTTGGGAGCCTGCCTGGGATGGCCCCCCCCTAGCCACACCCTGGCCCCCATCCCAGGCTAGCCAGAGCCCGATGGACCTGGTCCTGCAGCGGGGCCCCCGGTGTCCCCAGAGCCCCAGCGGGGACGGCCACCACTTGTCATCAGGCTCCAGGACCCCCCGATGTGAGCGGGTACGGAGCCGCTGTGCCCTGAGGGCTTGCTGGGAGCAGGAGCCCCGCTCTGGGAGCTGTTTGGGGCTGGGCTGTGGGGTTCTGGCAGCGCCCAGCCGCCTCTCTGCTGTGCGGGGAACTCGGAGGTCGCCGCCTCGGCTGTGAAATCCCGGCTGAGAGCAACGCAGCGAGCGGAGCCCGGCCAAGCGCCCTCGTTCCTTGCCAGGCTCCGACAGCAACAGCCCCTCTGCAGCGGTTTCCTTTCCAGGAGGGGTTTGCCGAGCTGCTCCTTCCCCCCCGGCTGCTTTTTAGGCCGTCTTTAGAGACCGGGCTGCTTTCCCTTGGTTCCTTGAGCTCCCCCCACCACCGCACAACCCCTCCGTGTCCCTTCAGCCTCCCCCGTTCGGTGTTTTGGGGCTGCTGATGGATTTTCCCCATCCCGGGCAGCTCGAGCTGGCAATCCGCCTGCCCCCTGGGGGCTTAATTCCCTGCTCCCCTCTTTCACCACCCGTTTGCTGCCGCCTCGGGGGGCTCAGCCCCTCTCCCCCCTCCAGCATGCCGCTGCCCCCGCACGCCCCCCGCACCGGTGCTGTGTGCATGCCGTGCCGTGCCGTGGCTTCACCGGCTCCCCCCAGGGCTCCCGCTCGCTGCGTCCCGACCCCGCCGAGGAGGAGCCGAGCTGCGCGGGCCTCTCGGAGCCGCAGCTCCTGCCCTGCAGGGAGCCGTGGTTCATTCCTACCTCAGCACCTTCTTGCTGTGTTTCTCTCGCCGGCGGTCACCAGAAGGAGCAGCGCGGCCGGTTTTGCCCCCAAAAGGATGGGGTGGCCGCGTTCCCCCCCCCCCCGGAGACCACATCGAGCTCCTGGGGTCGCTTTCCCAGAGCGAGGGGTGGTGTTGGGGGTCCCCAGAGGGACCCAGGAGAGGGGAGAGATGAGGTCAGGTTGTCCCAGGAGCGTCCCAGCACCTCTGGGCACGTCCAGCTGGCGAATCTCTGCAGCACCCTCCTTGCTGGGGCAGGGCTGGGAGCCGTGGCCTCTGCACCCCGCTGCTTCCCGGGTGCTTTCTGACCCGGGCCAGGTCCCAGCCCGGGGGAGCGGTGGTGTTTTTTCTGTTTGTTTTTCTTTTTTTTGTGAGCAACCACTGCTTTTTTGGCACAATGCTGCCGCCGGGGTAGGTGGAAGCTTTTTTTTTTAGAAGTTCCCAGGCGTTCTCGTGGCCTGAAAGGACTATTTCTGGCGTTTTGCCTCTGTGTTTTTTTTTGCCTGATGACCAGGAGTGAAACGCGTGCACCTCTTCCCAGAGCTGTTACTGGTGTCTTGGAATAAACGTTGGTGTGTGTGACATGGCCGTGCTCCTGGAGATGAAGCCAACAGAGTCGGGATGATGCTTTGCCCGTCACTTGGGTCCTGTTTTATTAAAGAGGTGACTTTGGGGGGTGGCACCCAGTGTCCTCGTGCCCTGGGGGTGTCCCCAAATCAGGGCTTGCTTGCAGCGCTGAAGGGATGCCAGCCTTGGAGAGGGTTCACCAGCTTCATGGCCAAGTAACCCTGCGGGGGGCAGAGAGGGGAGCTCGGGGGGGGCTCAGGGGCTGGCGGGGGGCTGGATCGGGGGGGGCTGCGCTCACCGGTGCGGCGTAGATGAAGGTGAGGATGAGGGCGAGGAGCAGCAGCAGGATCAGCCCCAGCACCATGCGGCAGCGGTGGCGCCGCCAGAGCCCGTAGCGCAGGCTGCGCAGCGGAGCCTGCAGCCACAGGAACGACCCCTCCGGCCGCCTGCAACGACACCCAGCTGGGGGCACCCGCTGCCAGCCCCCCGCACCCTTTTTTTTGGGGGGTGGGGGCTCAACCCGGGGCCTTACAGGGGTGGCTGCAGGGCCGGGTACATGTTGGGCTCCTCTCGCCCTTTCCCTGCCGGCCGCTCCTCTGCCTCCTTGGCCTTCAGCAGCTCCAGGCTCAGCTCCAGCTTACCCTGAAGGGGGGGGTGGATTTGGGAGGCGGGGGCCAGGATTTGTGCCCCCCTCTCATCGTCGCCCGCCCTTTTCCCCCCCATCCTGCCCTACCGACAGGCGCCGCTTGCTGCCCTCCTGCACGGTGCAGGGCCACCAGCCCTTCACCCGCTTCTGCCGAAAAAGGGAGAGGTGGGGGGGGCCCCGCGCCCCCCGCCAGGGCCAGCGGCTCGGCCGCGGCGTCAGGGCACAGTCCTGGGGGCTCCGGGCTGGCTGCGGCAGCCGGCTGAGCTCCAGCTCCAGGACACCTGCACGGGGGGGGAAAAAACAAAACGTGGGTGCCCCCGTCACCCGTGGGTGCCCCCCTCCGCCCCAGCAGGCGCTGGGCAGGGAGCTGGGGTCTCACCCAAAAAGTCATCGGCCGTGAACATGTCGTTGTCCCACACTTGGAGGATGAGCTTGGGGGGCAGCTTCTGCACCGTCTCGTCCAGGCTCCAAAAATGCTCCTAAGCAGAGGGAAGGAAGGGGGGGGGGGTCATGCCCGGTGCTCCCCCCAGCCCCGTGCATGCCCCACCGGGACCCCGGCACCTTTCGGGGCAGGACGCAGAGCCGCTCGGCCGCCAGGTACTCGAAGGGGAAGACGAAGCGCCAGTTGAAGCTGCCGTCCCCTTGCAGCGAGCGGTAGTGCACGTCCGTCCTCTGCCTCTGCTCCTCCAGCCCGTCCAGCCACCTGCCGTGCCGCGGGGGGACGCGACGTGGCTGCCACCCTTGTCCCCATCCCCGCCACCAGCCCCCGTTTGTGGCGGTGCTCACCCGGTGACGTAGATGTCGCTCATCCTCTGCCCGGCCACGTTGGTGTCCCTCAGGTCCACGTCCCGCGTGTTCCACACCACGCAGCGCAGCTCGTACCTGGAGGGGGACGGGGACGTGCCACCTCCCCCCCACACACAGGACGTCCCTGTCCCCCGGCGGGGTGCTCACCTCTGGGGCTTGCGGGGGGTGATGTCGACGGGGGGGCCGGGGGGGCCGAGGCTGGCGGGGAAGACGTCCACCCACATCTGCACCTTGCCCTGCACCGAGGGGCAGGGGGATGCTGGTACCAGCACCCCTTGTCCCCTGTCCCCCCCTGTCCCAAGGTGTCCCCAGTGTCCCTGCCACCTGCACCCCTCTTGGCCTGGGGTCCCTGTCTCCCCAGGGTTCCCCTTATCCCCCCAGCACCCAACCAAGTCGCCGGTGTCCCAGTTGTGTCCCAGGTATCTCCTTATGGCCCAGGGTCCCTGTCTTACCCGCGTGCAGGTGTCCCTGTCTGTCCCTGTCACCCCAGGGTCCCTGCTGTGCTCCCCAGCACCCCTTCATGAAGTCCCCATCACCCTTGGGTCCCTCCCCACCCGTGTCCCCATCACCCCAGGGTCCCCATCACCTCTCCTGCTTCAGCACCCCTCCCTGCGCAGGAGCCCCTGTCACCTCAGGGTCCTTGTCACCCCAGGGTGCCCGCCATCCCTCTGTCCCTGCCGTCCTGGTGTCCCCACCTGCTCCAGCCCGGGCTGGGTGCTGTTGTAGAGCGTCCGCGTCTCGAGGTGCTCGGGGACGAGGCGGCAGGCGCGGAGCACGTGCAGGGCCAGGCGCTCCCGGGGCGCCCCGGGGTGCCGGTGCGCGGGGGGGCCGCTCTCTGCAAGGCCGAGCCCTCGCACCACCGCAGGGGCCCCGCGACCCCTCCCCGGCACCCCCGGACCCCGACCCACCGAAATGGCTGAGCAGGAAGGTGGAGCACCCGAAGGTGACGGCGGTGCCGTCGGCACTGAATTCGGGTGCCGGCAGCCCCTGGGTGCGGGCGAAGTGCTCCAGAGCCCGGCTGGGGCTGAGCTGGTCCCTCCAGCGCCCGGGGCCAGCGCTGCGGGCATGGTGAAGGGGCTGGGGGCTGTGGTGTCCCCTCCCCAGCTCCCAGCGCCCCTTGTTGTGCCCACCCCATAGCCCCGAGCCCCCTGAGCCCTTTATGCCCATCGTCATGCCAGTCCCATCTCCCTGTGTCCCCTCTCTCCTCATGCCACTGGCAGCTCCCTGTGCCCATTCTGTCCCCCTGTGCCCACCCCATCCCACTTCCATGTGTCCGTGGGCCCCCCCACCCCATCTCCCTGTCCCCAATTCCCCCATGCCCATCCCTGTGCCAGCCCCATCCTTGTCCCTCTGCACCCATCCCCTTGTACCTACCCTGTCCCCATCTCTGTGTGCCCACCCTGGTGCCCACCACCTCCCATCTCCTTGTACCCATGCCATGCCCACTGTCCCCAGCCCTGGGACCATCCCCACGTACCCCTTCATCCCCATCACCTCGTGCTCACCCTCCTGTGCCCTCTCCATCTCCTTGTCCCTATCCCTTTGTCCCCATCTCCTCACCTCCATCCCCTCTGCCCTCCCCACCTCCTTGTCCCCATCCCCCTGTGCCCGCTCCCTCCCCGTTTCCCCACGTCCCCACCTGTCCCTATCACCCCGTCCCCACTCCAGGTCCCGGTGCCCCCGCGCCGTGCCCATCCTGGGGCACCCACGTGCGGTACAGGCGGGGCAGCCCGCAGTGGGCGCGGAAGCGGGACAGCAGCCGGTTCTCCAGGTCGATGGTGGTGCTGCCGATCTCCTGGTCGGGCGGCAGCAGGTCGTAGTCCAGCAGCGAGACCCGCAGGTCCTTGTCCAGCGGGATGGTGCCCGTCACCTCGAACATCCTGGCAGCACGGCGCCGTCAGCCCCGGGGACCGGCACCCGCGGGCATGGGGACACCCAAGGGTATGGGGACACCCAAGGGTATTGGGACCTGCAGGCATGGATCTGCCAGCATGGGGACTTGGTGGCGCGGTGACCTGGTGTTAAGGAGACCCATGGGCACTGGGAATGGGGCATCTGGTGGCACAGGGACCTGCTGGCATGAGGTAGGGATGTGGTGGCGCAGGAGCCCTCCAGCATGAGGAGCAGGGACCCGGAGACACCGAGACCTGCTGGCAGAGGGGCCGGGGACATGGTGGCACGAGGACCTGGCAGCTTGGGGACCCAGCGGCACGGGGACCAGGTGGCACAAGGAATGGGGACCCACCAGCACGGACCCTCACGGGACACCTCGCCTCGGTGCCAGCCTGGTGCCACCCAGCAGTGGCAGTGCCACCAAGCCACCCGCGCTGGCCCTACCTGCCGAAAACTGGCTCCACAGTGTTGGGCACGTACTGGTCCCGCTGGCCCAGCGACTTCGCCCCCAGCGAGACGCGGACGTAGGGGTCACACTGGCAGCATCGGGGGGGACATCAGGGTGACCCAGGGGGACATGGGGTGCGGGGGACGCGGGGGTGGCCTTACCAGCCCGTTCCGGTCACGAGGGGACAGGTCAAAGGCACGGACGACGTAGACGCGCACCAGGCACTGCTGGGGCTGGCTGGGGGGCAGCTCCTGGAAGTGGCGCGGCGGGGGGGGCACCCCGGGGTCCTCGGGCAGGGGGTAGAGACAGAAAAGCCCCTGGAGGTGGGGGGGGGCAGCCCGGCTGTGCACCCCGAGGTGCCCTGGCCCCGTGTTTGGGGTCCCCATGGGACGCCGGGGGCTCTCACCTTGAACTCGCCCACGGGCACGGGGTCCTCCCCGGCCCCCAGCGGCCCCCCCGGCTGGTAGAGGGGGAAGGTCTGGCAGAAATCCTGCAGCCCTTCGAATTCGGGCACCGCCTCCAGCTCGCAGCTGTAGACCTGGGGGCACGGAGGTGGCTGGTGGGGCTGGCCCTGTCCCCATCGCTGTCCTCATCCTTGTCCCTATGCCCAGCTCAGCCCCATCCCCGTCTTGGTGCTTCTCCCCACCCAGTCCCTGTCCCCTTCTTTGTTCCTGTCCCCATTCCCAGCCTTGTCCCCGTCCCCATCCCACCTTCCTTCCTGTCCCTGTCCTTGTCCTCATCTTGTCTTCATCCTTGTCCCCATCCCACTGCCTTCTCCATCACCGTCCCATCTCTGTCTCCATCCTGTCCCTGTCCTCATCTCTTCCTCCTTGTCCCCAGCCCAGTCCCTGTCCCCTCCCATCTTTATTCCTGTCCCCTCCCCACCTTTATTCCTGTCCCTGTCCTTGTACTCATTCCTGTCCCCATCCCCATCCCTGTCTCCACCCCATCCCCTTCATCACTTCTCCTGCCCCTGTCCTTGTCCCCGTCCTGTTCCCCCCCCAGTCTCCACCCCTGACTTCATCCCCCTGCTGTCTTCATCCCCGTCCCCATCTGAGTGTCCCCAACCCTCCCTGTCCCCATCCCCATCATTGTTCCCATCACCACCCCGTCTCTGTCCCAGTCCTCTTCCCCACCCTCCTCCCCATCCTGTTCCCATCTCTGTCCCCTCCCCACCCCTGTCCTTGCCCCCTGCCCCGGCTCACCTTGAGGCTGTCCCTGCGTGTCCCCCGGTGGCTCTTTGCGGTGTCCCCCATGGCCGCATAGAATTTGCTCCACCAGTCTCCTTCGTCCTCGTCCTCTTCCTCCCTCTCCGCAGCCTGGTGGGGAGCAGGGTGAGGCGGGGAGGGGTGGCCCCGCTGCCCTTGGAGGCCCCGTTCCCGTGCCCACCTTGTCCGCAGCCCCCTTCTCAGCAGTGACCTTGGGCAGGATCTGCGGGGAGCGGAGGGGACGCCTGGGGAACGGGGCTGGGGGGCCGGGGACCCCGCTGTGGGGCCAGCGCTGCCGGGGCTGGGTGAGGGGGGGACAGGAGGGGACTCACCTGAGCGATCCTGTCCCAGGCAGCGGCTGCGTGGGGAGAGGGGAAAGAAATCATCCAGAGAGGGGGAGGGAGGGGGAGGGATGGGAAAGGGATAAGAAAGAAGGGATGGGGAAGGAATAAGAAGGGATGAGAAGGACTGGGAAGGGATGAGGAAAGGTTGGGGAAGGGATGGGAAGAGAGGCACAAGGGGTGAGAAGGGGGGTACCAGGGATAGGGGAGGGATAGGAAGGGAAGGGGAAGGGATGAGAAGTGTTGGGAAGGGATGGGAGGGGGTAGGAAGGGATGGGGAAGAGATGGACAAGGGATGGGAAGGGGTGGGGAAGGGGTGGAAAAGGATGGGATGGGGTGGAAAGGTGGAAGAGGAGGGGATGGGATGGGAAAGGGAGGTACCAGCGATGGGGAAGGGGCTACCAGGGAGAGGCAGGGAGGGGCAGGGGCAGGCAGTGCTGTACCAGGACCGAGGCTCGCCAGGGGGGCACCGGGCCCGTGCGGCTGCCCCCCGCCGTGGGGCTGGCAGCAGAAGCGCCCCAGGCCCCGCACGCACGCCTGCCCCAGCTCGGGCCGGTACCCGAACCCCTGCGTGTCCAGCACCCGCAGCCGCAGGGGGGGCACGTACTCCTCCTCCGCCGGCAGGTGCTGGGGACAAACCTCGCCGTCACCCCCGGTGCCGCCGGCAGCACCCCCGGGTGGGCTGCAACCCCCGCCCCCCCCCTGGCCCCGCGCCCTCACCAGCGGCAGCAGGAAGGCGTTGATGGGGAAGTTGGGGTTGGCGGCGAGGTCGGCGATGGGGGGCGTGCGCAGGACCTGGCCCCCGCACTGCACCTCCAGGCTGGGGGCGCGCACGGGCAGGGGGGAGCGGCCGCGCAGCCCCCGCAGCCCCCACGCCAGCACCTGCGGGGGCCCGCGTGGCTCCTGTCACCCCCCGGCATCCGTTCGCCCCCTGCCCTTGTCATTGTCCCGTCTCCATCCTTTTCTTTATCCCTGTCTTTGTCCCCGATCCCATCCCCTTCTTCATCGCTGCCCCGTCCCCTCTGTCTCCATCCCTGACCTTGTCCCCATCCCATTTCCATTTCCATGTCCCATTTCTGTTTCCCCATCCTGTTCCGATCTTGTCCCAGTCCTGTGTCCATCCCAGTCCCCATCCCATCCCCATCCCAGTCCCCATCCCATCCCCATCCCACCCCCATCCCAGTCCCGATCCCATCCCCATCCCTGACCCCATCCCTGTCCCCATCCTGTCCCCATCCCTGCCCTGTCCCCACATCCTTGCCCCCAGCCACCCCGTTCCCCCTCAGACCTCCTCCCCACCCCACCTCCCTCCCTGTCCCCATCCCCGTCCCCGTCCCCGGGGTCACCTCGAGTGCCACCAGCCGCAGCAGGGGCCGGATGCCCAGGGGGACGCTGAAGGTGCCGTCCCTCCACGGGGGGGTGCTGAGCTGCGCCAGGGCCCCCTCCTGATGGGGTTGGGGGGCACAAGAACGATGGGGACAGGTTCCGGGTGCCCCCTCGCCTCTCCCCCCTGCTCGCCCCTCACCTCAGCCTCGTGCAGCAGCTCGAAGGCAGCCAGCAGCTCCCCCGCCGGCCCCCCCAGCCCCTCCAGGGGGTAACGTCGCAGCCGGGGGGGCTGCCGGCACCCCAGATCCAGCCACACATGCGGGGTGCACACACACCGCCCCAGCAAGCTGCCAGCACCCTGCAAGACAAAGCCAGGGCGTGGGTGCCCCCCCCTCCTTGGTGCCCCGCACCCATGGGTGCCTCCCCCCCCCCCCGCCGTACCTCTCCTTTGTCAAACACTTCCACCACCACGGCCGGGGGCTCGTCGCGGACCCCCTGGGGGTCCCCGTAAAGCAGCACCCGGTGGAAGAGCAGCGCCTGGTCCCAGCGCGGGTCCAGGGTGCGGGCGAGCACCCGGGTGCTCTGGCTGACGTGCACGAAGGACACGTGGGCGACGGGGTCTGCGGGGGCGGCACCCACCGTCAGCACCCCGGGGTGCCTGCTGGGGGGGTCCGGGGTGCCGGGGAGGGGTGGGGGTCCCACCTGCCGTGGTCTTGGTGCCGTGGGGCGCCAGCTCCAGCGCCTGGAAGAGGTAGCAGCGCAGCTGGAAGTAGCTGGGCCCTGTGGGAGAGGCAGGGGGTGGCAGGGGGTCCTGTAACCCCTCCCTGGGACCCTCCTGTCCTGGCACCCTGGGGCTCACGCTGGAAGGTGCAGAGGATGAGGGGCACGGGCTGCTGCAGGCGCCCCCGGCCCCCAGCCCCTGATGCTGGCTGCTCGCCCTCCGGCACCGCCGCCTCCGTGCCCTGTGGGGTTGGGATGTGGGGCAGGGGGTCAGCCTGCCCCTGCTGCCCCCATATCCCCCTGACCCTGCATCCCAACGTCCCTGGGTTCTGCTCTCTCCATATCCCGGTATCCCCATGTGCTATTGTCCCTGCACCCCCCATCCATAAATTCCTCTCTCCCTCCATCCTGTCCTCCCGTTGTCCATCCCTCTGTCCCCCCTCCCTCCGTCCATTTGTCCCTACACCCCTGCCCCTCTGTCCCTGCATCCCTGCCCCTCTGTCCCTACACCCCTGTCCCTCCATTTCTCCGTCCCTGCATCCCTCTGTCCCTCCCTTGATCCCTCCCTTTATCCCTGTCCCCCATCCCTGTGTCCATCCCTCTGTCCCTATGTACCTCCATCCATCCATCCATCCATCACCCCATCCCTTTCCCCTTTTTTCTGTCCCTCCATCCCCCCGCCCTCACAGCCCCCTCCCCAGCACCCCGTCCCCATTGCCCCCTCCCCAGCTCCCCCTTCCCGTGCCGGCGGCTGCGGTACCGGGGAGCCCTCGAGGAGGAAGAGGGGGGCCACGGACGGGGGCTGCGATGGCACCATGCGCCGGTGCCAGCAGCGCCGCCGGCACAGGTCCCCGGCGCGGGGCCGCAGGTGGAAGCGGCAGCCCCACAGGGTCGCGTACTCCCACGCCTCGTCCGCTGCCGGCGCTTCGGGGCTGTGCTGCGGGGACACGAGGCACGCAGGGGACGGTGGCACGGGGAGCGGGTGGGGATGCTCAAGGCACTGGTGGCCAAAGGCTCGTCCCTGCCACCTCGTCCCTGCCACCCCCTTGCTGTCATCCCCATCCTGTCACCCCCATCCCTGCCACCTCCATCCCCGCCACCCCATCCTCAGCACCCCCAACCTTGCAACCCCATTCCTGGCACCCTCTTACTGCCACCCTGTCCCGGCCACCCCATCCTTGTCACCCCCATCTCATCACCCCCTTCCTTGACACCTTGTCCCTGTGACCCCACCCCTGCCACCTCCACCCTGTGACCCCATCCCTGTGACTCCCATCCCTGTGACCCCATCCCTGCCACCCCCATCCCTGTCACCCCGTCCCCGCCGCCCCAACCAGCTGGAGGAAGGTGGCCACGTCCTGCTCCTGTCCCTGGGTGCCGGGTTCCCTGCGGCGGGTGCGCAGCCAGCGCCGGCGCCGGTGCGTGTGGTACGTCTTCTCGGCGGGGTGCCACGCCAGCGGGGGGCTGCCGGGTGCCGTGCTCGCCCCGTACTCCCAGCCTGTGCCAGCCGGGTGTCCTTGTCACCTCTGCCGCCACCACCCTCCCCACGGTACCCGCTGGGGACGCCCGCTCACCGGCCTCATCCACGGCCCCCGCCATGTCCACCCGCCAGTTGTCGGTGACGTGCCAGCCTTGGGGACAAGCCACCTCCTCCTTGGGGGGCACCGCCGCACCGGCCTGCATCGGGTGGGAGCTGAGCCCCGGCACGATGGTGCCACCCCACTGGTGGCATCCCCAGTGTCCCCGTGTCACCCCTCACTCACGGCATCGGTGTTGGCTACGGCAGCAGGTCCCCAGTCCCCGCCGGGCTGCCGGCTCTCGTTCTCGTACACCTCCTCCAGCACCTCGCCCAGGTTGGCCTCGGCGTCCAGCAGCAGCCTGGGGACAGGGACAAGCCGGTGTCACCTCCCCGTCCCCTCCAGCTCAGCGCAGGGTCCCCAGGGTGCTCACCGCCGCTGTGGCTCCACGGCCCAGGGTCCGTCCCAGCGCCAGCCCTTGGGGGGCCGGATGCGGTGGCGGGGCAGCCCCGCTTTGCCGGTGATGTCGGAGAAGCCGGGGCGCCCCGGCAGCCCCCTCCCGCTCCACTTGCCCAGGAGCTTTGTCTGGTTTTCGTACTGCAGCGAGACCAGGGTGGGGGGCTCAGGGGGACATCGGGGATGTCCCGGTGTCACTGCGTCACCGTGTCCCTCCCGGTGCTCACCGTCTCGGCATAGATGTGCAGGGTGCCCTCCAGGCACCGCGGCAGGTCCCGGCTCTCGGCCACGCGCCCCAGCCATAGCCGGACACGGAGCTGGGCATGGATGTGGCCCGAGGCCTGGGGGACATAGGGGACATTGGGGAACATGGGGGATATGGGGGGATATGGGGGTTATGGGAGACGTAGGGGGACGTGGGACTTAGGGGAGATGTGGGGGGATATTGGGGACATGGAAGACAGGGGGGTTGTGGAGGATATGGGGGATGTGGGAGACATGGGGGCACATGGGGGACGTGGGGGGATATGGGGGATGTCCGGGACATGGGAGACGTGGTGGGGACATGGGAGTTGTGGATGGACATGGGGGACATGGGGAGATATGGATGGGGCACAAAGGGAACAGGGAGGGGACATGGAGGAGACACAGAGGGGACAGGAGGGGCACGGAGGGGATGTGGAGGGGACACAGAGGGGACACAAAGGTGGCATGGAGAGGACATGGAGGGGACATAGATGGGACATGGAGGGGAGATAGAGCATAACTGGAGGGGATGTGGAGGGGACATAGATGGGACTGGAAGGGAAGTGAAAGTGACATGGAGGTGACATTGATGGGACAGCGAGTGACACAGATGGATGTGAAAGTGACATGGAGGTGACATTGATGAGACAGCGAGTGACACATATGGATGTGAAAGTGACAGGGAGGTGACATTGATGGGACACAGAGTGACATTGTCACAGGGAGGTGACATTGATGGGACACTGAGGGGACATGGAGGAGATGTGGAAGTGACATGAAGGTGACACTGGTGGGACAAAGAGGGGACACAGAGGGAACATGGGGGGGGGCGTGGGACACCCACGCTGCCCCCTACCCCCAAGAAGAGGGTCTGGGTCCGGCCGCAGAGCCTCCCGCAGGCAGCACGGCCACGGGGCGAGAACACCAGGCAGTGTGCGGGGACACGGGCGCAGGCCACCCGCCGCGGCCCGCTCAGCAGCCACAGCAGCACGTCGGGGACACCGGCCTGCGGCTGAGGACGGGACGGGGCTGAGGGCAAAGCCCCAGGGCCGGGCACCGGAGAGGGGCCTCGAATTCGGGGCCTTCCCCTCACCTCGGCCGCCAGCGCGGCCACGCGGCCTAGCCAGGCCTCGGCCTGTGGTAGCAGCGCGGCCCAGCCGCCATGGGGGGGACTGGTGGTCGCCGCGGCGGCCATGAGGCGCAGGAGGTGCAGGCGGGCGGCACGCAGCTCCGCGTCCAGCGGCGTCTTGGGGAGCTGCGCCTCCAGCACCGGCAGCGCCACTCTGCGGGATTGGGGACACCGGGATGGGGACAGCGGGGGGCACGCCGGGGGTGCTTGCCCACAGAACTGCCTCGTTTTGCACCAAAATGCCACGTTTCTAGCCCAGAAGCGTGCTGGTTTCCAACAG
Organism: Aix galericulata; assembly: GCA_024635365.1. Classification (NCBI taxonomy): domain Eukaryota; kingdom Metazoa; phylum Chordata; class Aves; order Anseriformes; family Anatidae; genus Aix; species Aix galericulata. Next base: position 142,526 of record JALLAJ010000961.1, on the reverse strand, counting down.
AATTGTCACTTTTCCACCCCAGAGATGTCGTTTCCTCCTAAAATGTTCCATTTACACCCCAAAAGTGCCCGATTTTCCCCCAGATATGCCCCATTTCCATCCAGGTACGCCCCATTTCCTCCCCCAAGTGTCCAATTTTCCCTTAAAAATGTCCTATTTCAACCTAAAATGTCCTATTTCCACTCCAGAAGTGCCCCATATTCTCCCAGAAATACCCTTTTTACCCACAGATATGCCCCATTTCCCCCCACATGGCTCATTTCTACCCCTGAAATTCCCCTTTTTTTCCCGGATATGCCCCATTTCCCCCTAAAATGCCCCATTTCCCCTGCCCCAGAATTGTGCCTTTTCCCCTCAAATGCCCCATCTTCACCCCAAAATGCTCCATTTACCCATAGATATGCCCCATTTTCCCCCATATGTCCCATTTCCACCCCAGAAATTCCCTATATTCTTCCCAATGCCCCATTTCCCTCCGAAATACCCATTTTGTCCCCAAAGCACCTCATTTTTATCCCCAATTGACCCACTTTTTCCCTTCAAGCCCCATTTCCCCCACCAAATTGCCCCAGTGCAGCTCAGTGGGTGCTGGGTTCCCCTCCACGTCCCACCACCAGCACCCTGGGGGCTGTTGGGGGTCTGCAGGTGGGGATGTCTCAGGGGTGCTGCACCCTGGGGGACCCATGGGCCACCCATGGGTGCTCACCTGCAGTCCCGCGCCAGCTCCCGGAGCAGCCTCCTCCCGGCGTCCCCGCAGGTGGCCGTCCCCGCGTCCCGCAGCGCGGCCACGTTTCCCTCCTGTGAAGCTCACTGCTGCCCAAAAACTGCCCGCTCTGGGTGCTTGCCCCCCGCCGCCCCCACCCATGGGTGCTCACCAGCCGCTGGGCCATGTTCTGCAGCAGGTTCGCGGCGTCCCAACGGTGGCCGGCGTCCTCCCAAATGGAGGTGACGGCCACCACCGGCTTGGCGTCGTACCAGGGCAGGTAGTGGTAGCGATTGCCTGCATCCGCAGTGGGATCAGCACCCCCGTGGTGACCCGGGGGGGGGACAGGGGTGTCCCCTGCGCTCACCGTCAAAGAGGGGGTGGCCGTGGGGGGTGATGGAGGCGGCGGGGCGGCACGTGGGGTCACCGGTGTCCCCGTAGTTGCCGATGCTGAGCTCGAAGCGCAGCAGCTCGGGCGCAGGTGCCAGCATGGTGGCCGAGTAAAACACCCCGCACAGCCCGAAGCGGCGGCGCCGGGGCAGGAGGCGCTGGGGACAGAAAAGCCAAAATGCCTCAGATAATTATGGCCATTATTGCCATTAAAAAGAAAAAGCCCCGGCGGTGGCGTGGCACCGTGTCCCCACCTGCACACGGGCAACGTCCTCGGAGGCGATGGTGTCCTGCTGGCGCCCGTCCGGGCTCCTGGTGTGGGTGCTGAGCTCCAGCAGCACCCGGCCCCGGTACGCAACCCCGGTGTCCTGCAAAATACAGCGGGGGGGACAGCTGGGGGCTGGTGTCCCCTCCCCAGTATGGGTGCTGTCTCCCCCCTGCTGCACTCACGCTGGGGGTGCTGGGTGTCCTGGCAGGATCCAGCCGGGGGCCATAAAAGGGGAGGAAGCTGGGTCCAAAGCAGGGTAAGAAACCAGAGACCCCCCCTGGGAGAAAAAAAGGGGTTCAGTGAAGGGGACGGGGTGCTTGGGACCCCCCCAGGGTTGGACCCTGCTCACCTTGAAGCTCGGCGCCAGCGGAGGAGATCTGGGAGAGGTGCAGGGTGGCGGTGCCCAGGACCTTGGCGTGGGCCCTGCAGGTGGGCAGTGATGGGTGGGGGGTGATGCCGGGGGCCCTCCCAAATTGGGGAGCACCCCACTTACCCACTGACGATGGCCAGCTCGATGGCATCACAGACGGGAGGCAGCTGCCAGGCGGCAAAATATTGGGGGGAAAGGAGGGCGTTAATTAGTAGGGGTTTTAATGGGCGTCCCCACCCGGGGGGGCGCAGGGGGCACCTCACCCGCAGCGGGAAGAAGAGCACCTCGTTCCACGCAGGGTTGGCATCGGGGGGCATCACCCGGGTGCAGAGCTGGGGGGGGGACACAGCCGTCACCCCCCACCCACTGCCAGCACCCACGGGTGCTCCCCGCCACCCACCGTCCTGCCGGCGAAGCTGGCCCGCACCGCCGCCGCCACGAAGCCCCGCTTGCCGCCGGCCGGTAACACCAACGGGAGGTGCGACCGGGTCAGTTCCTCTGCACCAGGGAGGGAGGACAAATGGGTACAGGGACACCCAGTGTCCCCAGTGTCCCCCGTCCCTGTGGCGCACCCTGGGGCAGGTCCTCGGCGCGGTAGACGTGGAGCTGGAGCGTGGCCACGCACGGGGTGAGCGGCGAAGGCTGCAGGAGGTTGGCCTCCACCTCCTCGCTCCCCGCCGGTTCCTCCAGCTCCTGGAGCAGGGGGCAAAAATAACCCAAAATCAAAAATAATAATTAAAAAAAATCACGGGTGTGCCCCAAGGGGGTCTCAGGGTGCTGGGTGGGGTGCTCACCGCCGCGGTCTCGCCGGCGCGGAGGACGGCCAGGCTGACGCGGAGGTAGCCGCAGGATCCGGCCTCGGGGCGCCGGGGGTGCTGCAGGCTCAGCCACTTCCAGCTCAGCCTGCGACCTGCCGCGGGGACACCCGTGTCACCCCCCCGGGGTGTGGTGACACCCCATGGGCACCCACCGCCCCACAGGGGGGCTCACCTACCGGGCGCGTTGTAGATGGTGCCGACATTCAGCTGCGGGGAAGCAAAAAGGGAGGAAAATGGCTAAAATGGGGTTTTTCACCCTGTTTCCCTGCTGCCATCCTCACCTTGAAGGCGCCGATGGTGGCCTCGGCACGGACAGCCCGGGAGTTGAGCACCTGTGGGGTTGGGGACAATGTCAGCAGCCACCCCTTTGTCACTGTCCCCGCAGGTGCCACCGACCCCGACCTGGATGTGGATGGGCACTGCTGCCAGCTGGATGGGCGTTTGGTGGAAATACTGGGAAAACACCTAGAATTGGGCAAAACTGTGAGCGCGGTGGTGGGCGGGAGGGGGACACTGGCGGGTCCCCGTCCCCTGGGGCCACCTCGTTGTAGTAGGGGTTGTTCCCCGTGCGGATCCTGGTCCTGAAGCGGTGCTCGCCGATGAGGACCGTCACCACCGGCTTGATGTCATTGCCCTGCAGCTGGTGGCCCTCGATCACCCTCACCCGCACCTACAGGACACGTGGGGACACGGTGGCCACTGTTTGGGACAGCGCCCCGGGTGCCACCGCACCCTTGGGTGCCCTACCTGGAAATCCTCCTTCCTCCCCGCCGCGGGCTTAGCGTGGTGGCGCGGTGGCCCCGGTGGCACCCCGATGGCTGTCCCCACTGCCGGGGAGAGGCATGGGGGGGACAGGCGGGGTGCCACCCGTCCCTGCTGGTGTGGCACGGTGTCCCCTGCTGCCACCTGGCCGGGGGGGACGTAGGAGCAGCGGACAGTGACAGTGGCCCCCGTGGGACGTCCCCGAGGGTCCAGCAGTGGGAGGTGGCTGAGGGCGAGCGGCAGCCCGGGCTCCTCCGCCAGCTGGCCCAGTGGCACCATGGTGGCACCCAGGTCCCTGCAGGGGACAGGGATGGTGAGCACGGCCACCCTGGGGACAGCACCCTGCGGTGCCCACCCATGGGTGCCACTCACCCCTGGGGTGCCGGCTGGCCCCAGTGCCGGAGGCGCAGGACCAGGCTGGCTGAGGGACGCAGGGGACGCGCGCCCAGCGGCCACACCAGTGTCTGCGGGGCAGGCGACAGCAGTCAGCAGGGTGGCACGAGTGTCCCCGTGCCACTGCTGGCTGTCCCCGTGCCACGTCACCTCATTCCAGGTGGGGTTGCACTCTGCTGGCACCACCCGGGTGCTCCTGGGGACACCTGGGGGGGACAGGAGGGATGGTGGCAGCACGCTGGGTTGGGGACGTTGAGGTGGCACTGCCCCTGTCCCCATGCGTGGCTGGCACCGTCCCATCACATGAGGATGCTCGTTGACATCCCATCCCATGACAATGACAGGTGCCATCCCGTCCCACGAGGATGGCCAACGCCAACCCATCTCATGGGGACGGCCACCGCGGTGTCCCCCTGTCCCCCGGTACCTCTGAAGCGGGCGGACACGTGCACGCCGGGCCCGGCGCCCGTGGCTGCCGGGATGTGGGCGCTGGCCACCAGCAGCCGCAGCATGGCTGTGTCCCCGTGCTGTCCCCGTGTCGTCCCCATGCTGTGTCCCCGCGCTGTCCCCGTGCTGCGTCCCCGTGCCACCGAGTGGCTGTCACCATGGCGCTGCCACCGGGCTGTGTTCCATAACGGCACCAGATGCGCTGCGGTGGGGACAGGCAGGGACACTGCTGCTGCCGGTGGGTGTCCCCGTGTCACCAGGTACCTCTGTCACCATGCACCCGTGTCACCCTGTGCCCTGTCTATGCTGTGTCCTTTTCTGTGTGTCCCCGTGTCCCTGTGTCACGGTGTAACCCGTCTGTGCGTACCTGTGTCCCCGTGTCCCTGTGTCCCTGTGTCCGTGTCCCCACATTGCTGTGTGCCCATGTCCATATGTCCCTGTGTCCCCACGTCTTAGTGTCCCATGTCACCGAGTCCATGTGCCCGTGTCACTGCATCCCCATGTCCGTGTCCCCATGTCCCTACGTGCGTGTGCCCCCGTCACTCCGTGCCTCTGTGTGCCTGTTCCTGTGTCCTCATGCTCATGTGTCCCCGTGTCCCCATGTCTGTGTGTCCTTGTGTCCCCACATCCACGTGCCCAAGCCACTGTGTCCCTGTGTCCCCATGTCCTCGTGTCCCCATGTCCCTGTGTCCCCGTGTCCCCATGTCCCCGTGTCCCCATGTCCATGTCCCCATGTCCCCATGTCCCCGTGTCCCCATGTCCTTGTGTCCCCATGTCCCCACGTCCCCATGTCCCTGTGTCCCCATGTCCTTGTGTCCCCATGTCCTCATGTCCCCATGTCCTTGTGTCCCCATGTCCCCGTGTCCCCGTGTCCTTGTGTCCCCATGTCCCCACATCCCCATGTCCCCGTGTCCCCATGTCCTTGTGTCCCCATGTCCCCGTGTCCCCGTGTCCTCCTGTCCCACGCCACCTCACCCCACGTCCCCACGTCCCCATCCCGTTGTGTCCCCACATCCACGTCCCCACATCCCATATCCTTGTGCTCCCACATCCCCGTACCCCAAGCCACCTCCCCCTTGTGTCCCCACCCCCATGTCCCCCCCATGTCCCCACCCCCACGCCCCCCCCAGTCCCGTCCCGTCC
>JALLAJ010000961.1:116320-136505 GCA_024635365.1 Aix galericulata | reverse complement strand
GTGGGGTTTGTGAGGAGAAAACGTGGGGTGTGTGGGATTTGGGGGGCTGAGGGGTCGGTGAGAGTTGTAGGGGGCTGGGGGTCTCTGAGGAGGGGCCTGGGGTGGCTCCTGAGCAGAAACTGTGGGGTCTGCTTGGACCTGGGGGGTTGGGGGGCCTATGAGGGGTTGGAGAGGGCTGAGGGGCTTGTGAGGAGGGTCTTGGGGTAGGTCATGAGGGGAAAGCGTGGGGGCTGTGGGGCTTATGAGGGGGTGTAGAGGCCTGGGGGTATTTAAGGAGGGGTTTGGGGTGGCTTCTGAGGGGAAAGTGTAGGGTATGTGGAGTAAGGGGGTGTCTTGGGCTGTGAGGGGAGAGTATGGGGCTGGGGGGGCTGTATAGGGCCTGGGAGTACGGGGAGGGGGCCGGGTGCTGGCTGGGGAGCTTTTTGGGTGTCTGGGAGCCTTTGGGGCTGAGGGGACGGTGGAATGTGAGGCAGAGCCTGGGGGATGTGGGTTGGGGAGGCTCTGGAGGAGGTCCTGGGCTCTGTGGTGGGGAACATGGGGCCGAAGGAAGGTCTGGGAGGTGCAGGGGTTTGGTGTGGGGTTCGGGAGCTGCCGGAGCTCTGTCCGGAGCGGCACAGTAGCTGGTGATGAAGCTCGGGGGCTTGTGGCTGGCTGCAAACACCTGCCGGGAGCTCTGGCTGCCTCATTAGGCGTTACCCAGGATGTTCACACAGCTTACACAGCTCCCGCTGCCGCGCTTGCTCACAGCCAGAGCCGGGTCTGGGAGACGTGGCCGGGCTCAGGCCCCCAGCTGGCTGCGGATCCTTTCCCATTTTACCGGCGTAGCAGACCCCGTTCTCTAACGCGTGTTTCTTTCCCCTCGCAGCGAGGCAGATGTCCCCATCGACGTGGAGACGGTGACGCCCACGCCCGTGCCGCTGTACGACAACCAGAAGGCGCGCAGCGTGATGAACGAGTGCGAGCGCCACGTCATGTTCGCCCGCACGGACGCGGACGCCCCTCCGCCGCCGGATGACTGGGAGGAACACGTCAACAGGTAGCTGGGGCCCGCTGGGATATCAAACGGGGGCTCAGAACAACCCCACACTGCCCAGTGTGGGATTTTTAGTGTGGTGTAACGCGCAGTGACGTTCCCGAACCGAGTCATGTTCGAAGAAAGTGAATTGTTTTGTCCCAAATTCCTTGTTTGCCTGCTGTAGAAGCTGTGAGGTGTCATGGTAGAGGCTGGCCCAGCTGCTGAAGCTCCTGCACGCTTCGTGTGCAGCTGTCTCCTCTCTTTGGAGGAGCTTGGGACAGTGACACCTTCGTCCCCAGCTCAGCCCTATTCCAGTGTTGAGGACTAAAAAGGAGGACGTGTGTAAATTTCCCCGCCCCATAACCTTACCTGTGACTGTTGTCAGTCAAGTCGTAGGAACAGTAATTTTGAGCAATAGGGAGATAACCTTTGCTAAAAGGAACAATTATTTTAGTCTTATTTATTGTTTCTGTTGTTCTAATGCTCGGATGTTCAGCGGTACGCCCTGGTGACACGTACAATCTACGTGGTTTTTGTTGAGCAGTCTTTTAATTTAAATCCTCGCTAGCGAAACTTGCTTTTCCCATAGCTGTAAGCAGGTTCTGGAGGTGCAGCTGATGCCCAGCTGTGCCTGCTCACCGGACCCAGATGCCTGTGTCCAACGTCAAATCTTTGGTTTTCTCCCCAGGACGGGTTGGACAATGGCTCAGAACAAGCTGTTTAACAAGATCCACAAAGCGCTGCAGTCCGACAGGCTGGCGCGCTTGGCCAACGAAGGGGTAAGATCTTGTACTCCCTGCTGCTCTTTCACCTTCCAGCAGATTCATTGCCTGGTTTTAGTCCCCCCTTAGCAAAGTGACTTGGTCAAGACAAAAATCTTTGCTCTAGGGTTCTGTGGTCTTAAGAGACAGGCAGCTCTGGACTTGTTTGAGGCAGGATTTTGTCCTCACTGGGAGGCTGTTGGTCCTTGCCTGTTGCCAGAGGGCTTTGAGTTGCCCGGGCTGATGCTTTCCTGTGGTTTGGGGTGCACGTGGCATGCTTGATTTTTCCCATAACTGTGTTTCTCCTTTAATTTCCTGGTTCTCAGGCTTGCAATGAGCCGGTCCTGAGGAGGATAGCGGTGGACAAATGTGCCCGGAGGGTCCGCCAGGCGCTGGCCAGTGTGAACTGGGACACCAAGCTGATCCAGTGGCTGCACACAACGTTGGTGGAAACCCTCAGTTTGCCAGTGTTGGCGGCGTACTTGGACGCTCTGCAAACGCTTAAAGGAAAGGTGATGAAAGCAGTGAGAGACCTTACCCTCCTACCACGTTCTCCCTTTATAAAGCTCATTAAAAGGAAGCTGATGGAGCCTCTACCCTTTTTCTCTGGGGTGGCAGGGATGATGTTTAAAAGCCCCTTGGAAGAACAGTGTGCACGTACTCAGTCCTTTCTGGCCTCTGGTTTCAGATCCCCACCCTGATCGATAGGATGCTGCTCTCCTCCACCGCCAAGACGGGGGCAGCGGGAGCTGAGGCTCTGTCGCTGCTGCTGAAGAGGCCGTGGGACCCAGCAGTGGGTGTCCTGTCGCATAACAAACCAGTGAGTGCCTCCGGGGGCTTGCAGGGAGCCAGAGGCCATTCTCAGATCACCAAATGGTTTAGGTTGGAAGGGATTTCAAAGCCCATCTAATTCCAACTCCCCTGCTGTGGTTGGCGTACCCCCGGGCTGCCCAAAGCCACATCCAGCCTGGCCTTGAACACTTGCAGGGATGGGGCAGTGGTACTGGCAGGCCCCTATATGATTTCCTCAGAGCCTTCCTTCAGGCTGAACAAGCCCAGCTCCCTCAGCCTGTCTCCATAGCAGAGGTGCTGCAGCCTCTTGATCATCCTCGTGGCCTCCTCCAGATTCCTCCAAGTATTTCCAGGTCCTTCTCGTGCTGGGGCCCCAGGGCTGAACACAGGGCTCCAGGGGGGGCCTCGCGAGAGCAGCACAGAGGGGGACAATCCCCTCCTCACCCTGCTGCCACGCTGCTGGTGGTGCAGCCCAGGACACAGTTGGTTTTCTGGGTTACAAGCACACATTGCTGGCTCGTGTCGAGCTTCTCATCAACCACCACCCCCAGGCCCTTCTCCTCAGGGCTGCTCTCAATCCATTCTCCACCCAGCCTGTGTTTGTGCTTGGGATTGCCCTGGCCCAGATGCGGACCAGCTTTATTCTTCCTGTTCTGCTTTCTTCTTCCTTCTGTCTCTTTCCTGCTCCTTGGACTCTTTTCCTTCTGGTTTTCAGCCTTGCTCAATGAAGGGACTCCTTTTGTTGGACCCATTTTCCCCCATACTATCCCAAGGTAGCATCTGCTGGGGAAGGGTCACGCATTTAATGAGCTCTGCAAGATCCCTCCCACTTAGTGCAGGCCAGGCTGGGCTTTGGGTTTATAAATAACCGTTTTAATTCTTCTGTGGCTTATCAGGGCTGTTCTGAGAGAGTTGCTCCTTTTCAGCCCCCACCTGGGAGGATGCTCTTCCACAGGCTTCCACCAAGAAGCAGTTTGTGTAGCATGCGGTGTCCTCTCGTGTGAAGCTTTGCTTCAGTTGCCCCCGTGAACCCCTTGGTGCGCGTGAGGGTCTGGAGCAGCAGGAGGATGGGGAAGCAGGCGGCGAGGTTTGGGGTTGGGATGTTGCCTTCCCTCACGTATCTCTCGTTGAACTTTGCAGAGCAAATTGCCTGGTTCCCCCCTCATCCTGATTGCTTCCTCCGGCCCCTCCAACTCCATGTTCCCCACTTCTCGACGGCACCGCTTCTGGCAGTCGCAGCTTTCCTGCTTGGGGAAGGTTTGTACGCTCGGGTTTGAAGGCAGGCACATTGGGAGCTAGTTCACGTTAGCAGCTGTGGTAGGCTGCAGCTGCTGAGCTTATTTTTGTAACCCATTGGTGCACCAAAATACTTGCCTCTGCTAAAAACAGAGGCTGGCATCTGCCACCTGCAGTGTTTGGCAGCTAAGGCACAAATTGGGCTGAAGTTGCCCAATCTGATTTATTTGGGGTCATGTCAGGAGACTTGCCATCCAAAGCCAACTGCCTCCAGCAGTTTAGGTTGTATCATTCTGTGTAGAATTTCAGTTTTCCAGTAGGAAGAGGTTGGAGGAGGGAGGCTGTGGGTCACCTTGGGTACAGAGCTGCTCGCAGCGCTCTGTGTGTTGGGCATACTGGGTGTATAGGGGCGAGGTGAGCAGCAGAGGTTGTCTCTGGAGTGAATTTCCTCTGTTTTTTGGTAGCTAGAAGAGAATTCCACGGGAGAGATGAAGCACAAAATTGTGTATAAACTGGTTTAGCCTGTGCCTATTGCTGGTGCCTGTTGCTGGTGCCTGTTGTGCCTTTGTTATTTATTCATTTTTCCTTCCAAATGGCAGGTGATTCCCATCGCCACCCACCTGCTGAACAACGGCAGCGGGGTGGGAGTGCTGCAGTGTCTCGAGCACATGATTGGCGCGGTGAGGAGCAAAGTGGCAGAGGTAAGAGCAGCAAGAGCAGGACGAGTCTGTGCCCCCCTCACCTGCAGGTGCTGCGGGGCCCATTGGCAGCGTCCCGTTGTCTGTCCCTCCATCGCTGTCCTTTTTCTCCCATAGATTCACAACCACTTCTCTCACAAGCCGATCATCCTGATCGGGTGGAACACGGGTGCCTTGGTGGCTTGTCACGTAAGTGCCTGTTTCATTTGCATGCGCTCAGACGATTTGAAAATTTCAGTTCAGTTTGATGCATTTGAGGCTCTGGAGAATTATTATTCTATTCCCTTTCCTCTTGCTGAGGCCTGGCTTTGAGATGCATCCTTTTTAGCCATGGGGGCATAAAAAGGAGTTTGAGTTCCTTGTTGTTTTCCCCCCTGAGTCCTTTTAAGCACCTAAGCAGTCTAAATATGTGGGAGATCTCCGTGCCCTGAGCCTAGCAAAGCGACCTTTACAGCAGAGGACTGTGCGGATGCTGACCGTTGTTGCTTTTCTACCCAGGTTTCAGTGATGGAATACGTCACTGCAGTTGTGTGCCTTGGATTCCCTCTTCTAACAGTTGATGGCCCCAGAGGGGTAAGGACTGAAGGGGATGGGGGTGCCACTTAAAGAATTGTTTGTTTTTTAACCTCCATAGACTGTTTCATAGAACGTGGTTTGGAAGTCTGGTGATAAGTGGAAGATTTTTAAGGAATGTGTCTGTGATTTTTTTGTTTGGGGGGATGCGCCCAGCAGGCAGAAGTGTTGCATCTGTAACAGGTTTCCTGATGCAATAGCAGGCGTGTGAAGTCCTGCGTTTGCTTGTCCGTCCTATAACGTGGTTTTGCAGCTCCTTCCTTGGGTCTTACACGAGTGTCGCTTGTTGACTGTGTCATTTGGCACCAGAGATGGTGACTTAAAGTCATTTACGTGGATCCCAAATTAATCCTTTGCTAGCTGATCAGTTTGTGACTGTGTTGGGAATGGTTACAGTTGTGCTGGTGAAATAACCAGTTCTGAGACTAGTGGAAATCCCTATCAGCCCTGTGTAAAAGACATTTGTTGGGGATGGTGCAGTGCTTGAGCAGAGTTCTCTTTAGGATGACTGCATAAACCCCATCGGGGCTCACCCTGTAGAGCTTCACCGCCAGTGGACGTGCTGTTGGCACTGCTTCAGCTTTGTCCTGGGTTTGTGTGGCAAAAGCTCAGAAGAGGAAGGGTGAGTTGGAATAGGGTATCTGAGATGTGCAACCTTGTCCAGGCAAAGCACGCAATTCGTAATTTCCTTCCCTCCAGGATGCAGTTAGTACGCACTGGGATCGCGTGTGAAGTGCTGCCTGCTCCTCCATGGCACATGCTTTCCTGTTGGGAAGTGCTTGCCTGTTTGGGAATGTTTGGGAAATGCTGCGGAAATGTGTTTGGCCCCAAAGATTGCATCCTGGAACAGCCCTTCTGAATTACGGTTGCCCTTGCTCTTGCAGGACGTCGATGACCCCCTCCTGGAGATGAAGACCCCTGTCCTCTTTGTGATCGGTCAGAATTCCCTGCAGTGCAACATCGAAGCGATGGAAGATTTCCGGGAGAAAATCCGAGCTGATAACAGCATGGTGGTGGTGGGAGGAGCAGACGACAATCTCAGGTGATGTCCTGTGAGGTGGATGCTCTGCCCTGAAGCCCTGGGCAACACCCGAGTGTGCTGCTTACAGAAAAACTCGGCCCTGCCTAATAATGCTCTGTCAAAGCGAGCAGTTGTTCAAAGCCCAGTGTACCAGATAGAGAGATGGTTGGTTGGTTTTTCTGGGATAAATCCACATTGCTTCTCCCAGTGGGAAGTAGAAGAGCACAGTAGGTATGACACTAGAGCCAGTATCTGCTTTTTCTTGCCACCCTGGCTCTGGAACATGCAGCTGATGGAGGCTGTGTCCAGTATCGGGGTAAGGGAGGCTCCAGGAGCCTTGCAGGAGGCACCGAAGGTTTCAGTGAACTTTGGAGCTTGTTCTCCAGTCACACTTGTGTGTCTGGGATAACTGCACCAAAAACTGGAGCAAGTTGTGTATAAAAACAGGGCTAGCCTGATGCTAGAGCTAGATCCAACAATGCAAGCAATATTTTGGAGCACTGTCAAAGTCAGAAATCCATAGCAGGAGTAGTTACTGAGGGAGAGGAAAGAAAGAAAAGTCAAACTCTGATAGTGGTCTGAAGACAAAGCTCTGAAGGAAAGGAAGTGTATTTGCTTTGCAAGAAGCTTTAGTCATAAACTGAGCGATGCTGGGCCCTTGTTGCTGTCCCCAAAGCTCTTCTCAGCACTTTTAGGGATGAATCTCATCTTGCCAGCAGACGGTGCTCTTGAGTTGAGCACTAACGGAGCCGGCTCGTACCCTACTCTGTAGGGTCAAACTGTGTAAGGGAGCAAACCGGCCATCGTTGGAGTTTTGTTCACTGGTGAAGAGTCATACAGGGAGTGTGAAAGGGGAAAAACAATATTTGTTGGCTTCCATGTGTTTGATTATTTTATTTTTATTTTTTTACTAGGATAAGCAAAGCCAAAAAGAAGTCAGAAGGCCTGACCCAGAGTATGGTGGACAGGTGCATCCAGGTAAAGACAGAAATCTTCCCCGTATAGCTGTACCTGTAAAAGGCCCCTGCAGAAATGTCTCTGATCACAAGTTACAACCTTGCTGCCAGTATTGGTTGAACAAGCGTAATCTCTCTGAAGTGGTTTTTGAAGTGGTTGTCCTCCGACAGAGGAGAGATGTGAGCTTCCTGTTTGTGTACTTTAAGCAAAGATCAGTTTTCTGAGTCCTCCTCTGCCTGGGGAAGCAAGCAGTACTTTGGGGAGCACTGGGGAAACCATCACGTTTCTCTTCCATGTGTCAGAAATCAATGGAGTTAGGAGCTTTGATGAGAAATCAAGGTCTGCCTGCAAGGGTTGAGGGTTTCTGCTTGTGGAATATTAAATCCGGAGAGCCCTATTAGTTTGTCTTTGAGAACATCCAGTTCTTTTTTTCACTTTTAGCTGTGAAGCTGAATTATTTAGAGACCTGCGCACCGCACAGCCTAACGATTAGTTTCATCCTGCCTAGGATGAAATAGCTGACTTCCTGACTGGAGTCCTCACTCGAGCGGAGAGCCACTCGGGCTCTGATCCCCGTGACCTGGACGCTGAGAAGAAGAAGAAGCCGCGTGACTCGACCCGGAGGGATCTGTCGTTTGATTTGCCGGAGAGAACCAGCAGGCCCACCTCACCAGCAGCCAAAGTGCCTGCTTCGCCGTCGGGCTCGGAGGTAGGGGCTCCCTCTGGGATATGGCGAGTGGGGAAGGCTGAGTCGTGTGCTGCTGAGGTGTGGTAGGGTTGGAAGAGGGAGGCAAGAGGATGTGAAAGCACTAATGGCTTTTGAAGGGGCAAAGGAACCTTTGGATTTAGACCTACTTCAGCAGAGGGATGCACGTTCTCGCCTGCACTGAGGGTTAGGATTGCCTCTCCTTGGAGAAGCGTGGGGGTAAGGTGTTCCTTCTCTTCGAGCAGGACTTGTCCAGCGTCTCCAGCAGCCCCACGTCGAGCCCCAAGACTAAAATGGCTGCGGTGTCCTCCATCCAGAAGCCCACCCAGATCAGCACCACGCAGCTGCTCAAGAGGCAGGTGCAGAGGACGGACACTATCCTGACACACAAGCAGGCACAAGGTAACCTCCTGCGGCTTTTCCACCCTCTTCCCTCCGAGCACCTGGAGTTTTGGTCTTTATCTGCCCCGACCCTTTCAGGTTTTGTCTTCTGAGTCCTGTCGTGAGCTCCAAGCTTCCCGTGGCAGTTTGCTCTGCAGCTCAGTTCCCCGTTCCTGTCAGCTGAAGGCAGCAGCTTGTAGGGGGTGGAAATTAGGTTGGAAACGGTGTTTCTGCAGCTCACGGAGCCTCGCTGCTGTTCCAAGTGGGAAGGATTTTCACGTGCTCTGGCTGACAAAACCGCTACGTAGCCATGCTCTGATTCCCTTTTGGGTGTGAGCCCTTTGACTGGTGTCTCCAGGCTGCTTGGGAGGGAGATGGAAGGTTCTCAGGTGATGGTTGAGGCTACTGAACTGTGACTGGAGCAGTGGGCCCTTGGTAATTAGCCATCCTGCATGGAACAGCAGAGGAAAACCCGCTCTGAACTGCTTCAGCTATGGGGTTTTGTCCTGTCGGATGCTGATTAAAAACCTTATTGTGCAGCTTCAGTCTGGTTGTGACAGCTATGGCTGTAGGTAAGGGTTTTGTCGCTGAGGATCCTTTCTGGCCAAAGCAGCAGGAGTGGGGAATAGTTCTCATCCTCCCCTCTGGCCTCGTTCCTTTGCTCAGGACAGACCTGAACAGACTTGTTATCTCCTGCAGCAGTGCGACCACGCACTCTCTAAAGTCTTTGTGTTGCTCAGGCTAGGCTCCAGAGGGAATTTCAAGCTTGGATCTCGTAGTTTCTCAGCTCCTGGACTAAACTCTGTTTCACCGTTGTCGTAGCCGAGGGGAAAGGTGCAAGGGAGGCTTTAGTGAGGAGCGCTGCTGCGGCGTGCTGTCCGTGCCTGTGTCGTGGCAGCAGGTGGTGAGGGACGCGCTGGCTGTGGGGCTGGAGAGGGCTCGTGCTGCTGGGACGCTGCAGAAGCTGGGGCGATGCCCGGCGTGGCGCGGGATGCGCTGCGCTGCCATCCGGAGAGGAGCTGAGCGTGTCTCCTCGTGCCCTGAGCTGTCTGCCTGCCTGCTGCCAGGTCTCTGCGCGTCGCAGTGGTGTTCCTGGAGGTCGCTGCCCCCCCTGCAGAGCCGGGCTGTGATACTGTAATTCTCTCTGATTCATTTCAGCTCAGTTTGCTGCTTTTCTGAAACAAAACATGCTGGTGAGGAAAGCTCTTCCTCCTGGCACCTCTTCATGTCTCTTTGGTGAGTATCTCCTCACTTCTCTCTCTCTCTCTCTCCATCTCCCTCCTTTTCTCTGTCTCTCGGCTTCCTTCTCTCATCATTTTCCTCTTCCCTTGCATTGGTTGGGGGATGTGGCCCAACGTGTCCCCTCGTCCCCTGCTTTTTTTGCTTTCTCATTGCTGTATCTGAGGCTTAAGCAAACGGCTCGCGTGCTAGCAGAGAGCACTAACGCCTCCCGAGCTCCTCCCTGCCCCGGGAGGTGAATGCTGCTGTAACCTGGCAGCAGCTCTGCTCCGAACTAAAGCTTTGTGGACGGTGTGGTGACTTGTTGGGAAGCTTGGAGACTGACTGCATGCTGGTGGAGCTCCTTACTGCAGGGTGGCTGTTGGGCGTGGAAGCGAGGAGCTCCCGAGTGGAAGGGGCAGGCGTCGAGGCTGGAGCAGCGTTTCTTGGCCAGAGGGAGCTAGAGAAGAGCAGGGAGAGGGATGGCTGCGGGTTGATGGTGGTGTGGTGGGAGAAGGATGTGAAGGATTGAGTTTGTTGACAAGGTTTGGCTGTGCTGAGCAGGAGACAGGCCGAGGGGAGCAGTCGCTGATCCTGTGGGCTCCTGGTTGGGTGCTGGCGCACCCCGAGGTGGGGGTCAGCACGTGAGGTGCTCCGAGGGCGAGGCACTGAGGGGCAGGATGTGCAGTGTGAATAACGGCGCATTTTGGTGGCTCAGGAGGCACTGACTGGGCAGACCTGGGGCGAGGGGAGGAAGAGAGCTTGATGTCCGAGGCTCTGGGAGGCTGCGCTGCCGTGCGGGGTGGGTGTGGGGTGGCCGTGCTCAGCTCAGGTGACCCCGGGAGCTGAGAGCACTGCTGGGGGTGAGAAATGCCTGCAGCACCCCCAGTGCTGGTGCTTTTAATTGCTGGGGATGCAGTGACCTCCGTGCTGTTTTGGCACACCGAACACACACAAGACGCAGGCCAAACGTGTGCACACCCATGGTGACAAAGCCCCGAGGCACAAAGACCAAGGTGGTGGCTTTAAAGGGTTCTTCCTCCCTCGAGCCCTGTTTTCAAGAGACCTGCTGGGCTCTCCCCGTGAGTAGGGCTGAGCCTGGGAGCTCACGCGGAGCTCTGGGCTTGCTGTGGGGAAGAGAAACCACAGCGGCCAAGTCGGGTGCCTGGATGCTTTCTGGGGGATGCTCTGGCTTCAGCCTGCCCTGCCTTTTGCTGAGACTGAAGGTCGTTAACACCTCGGGGCTCGTTACTGCGCTGGCTCAGCTGCTTGAGCCATGAGATAGGAAGCTGGGGTGCACGTGCTGTGTATGTGGGAGCGATCACCACCCCCTGGGGCTGTGAGGGTGCGGCCAGCCCCTTGCAGCAGTGTCCCCGTGCGGCGTGGGCTGCCTCTGCGGCAAGCAGCAGGCTCTGCTCTCCCTCGTGGTGACCAGGAGGGATTTTGGGTGGCTGCTCACTGCTTTGAGAGGCTCCTAACGCCACTGCCTGTGCATGTGCCCTTTCCCCGTCCTGCTTGGCACCACTGTGGCACCCTGGGGGGCTTCGGTGCCTGCAGTCCGTGCACGCTGGGCGAGGTCCCTCCGAGCAGTGGTTCTGTCCGAGCGTGTTCGCAGTCGAGCAGGAGGTGTGGGAGCGTGCACGAGTGTGACCAATTCACACGTCACAGCCCTGGGTCTGCAGCAGTAGCAGCACAGCAGGCTCGGAGCTTCTCCTGGGGAGCAGAGCAGCCCTGACACACTGCTGAGTCGCCTGACTCCCAGGGGTTTGGGTGCAGCCTTGTCCCAGCCCGCAGCTCAGAGACACACAGCACATCCGGGGACCTGTTGTACATAATCTATATAAATAAAAAGATGCCTATATCTTGGCTTCCAGGCTGGTGACTTGGAAACCCAGGACGTTTATCAGCAGGGAGTTGGCTGCCTCGCGGCTCCCTATGAAAGCTCCAGGTGGAGAGGCCTCTCCGGAGCTTGTCCCAGTGCTGCAGGTAGCGGCAGGGCTGTGGTTGTGAGCGCTGCCAGTGCTGCAGGAGGAGGCAGATCCATGCTCTCGTTTGCTCCACCAGCGTTTCAGCTCAGGGCTGGGTGACCATGCACCGGCAGCGGGGTGTGCAGAGAACAGACGGGTGGGGTAACCCCTCTTGTCCTCGTGCCATCAATCCTGCCTTGTGACCCCCTCTTGTCCCGGTGCCACCCACAAGCACTTGTTGCGGGCTCTCTGTGCTTTTTGGACAACCCTTTCCCCAGCTGTAGGCAGAATGAAACGGATGTGGTGGGTCAAAAGGACGCGACAGCAGAAGGAGCCCTTGGCGTGGAAGAGAAGTCTCAGCTTGCTGCTTTTCTCCCTAGTGCCACGCAGCGTGGGGTGCGTGGGGCTTGGCTTTGCTGCAGCACCTCTTGTGCTCATGGCTGCTTCGCTTAGCGCTTCCCGGCCACCTGTACGCTCCTGTCCAGCCCTCTGAGGGACATTTCTGAGCGCTGGAAGGGACGTGCTGAATGACAGGCACACAAACACCTCCTCTCTAACCCCAGCACTGACAGCACGCCTGCACCAGCTCTGCGAGTCTGCACCTTCGTCCTCCTCGTCTGGAAGTTAGGGATGCTGGAAGGGTCTGATGCCGGGAGCGATTGCACTGTGCTTTGAAAGGAAAAGTGTTCAGGTGAAGATGTGTTATTACTGTAGGCATCCATTTTTTCTTCGCTGCAGAGGGCGAGACGGGCTCTGTATGCCTGTGAGCAGCTTAAGCTGAGCGCTGACCCTGAGGCAGCAGCGTAGGGCACGCAGGAGCCAGCGCAGGTGGTGAAAAGGAGAAGCGAGGGGTCCCGGTGCATGGGAGATGGGCAAGGCTGGCATGAAGGGAGCTGTGGAAGTGTGCATGGGCATGTGTCCCTTCTCCGCACCTCGGAGCAGCACTGACCTCCAGGAATCGGCCATGGGTTTCAAAAAGCTACTTCTGTGTCCCCTAGTTCCAGTCTCCTCAGAGCACTCGGAAGGGGCTGAGCGAGACGATGTGCGCGTGCAGCTGAAGAGGCATCAGGCCCCCAGCCCGACCCAGTGCAGCAAAACTTCCAAACGAGCCAAAATCAAGGTGACCATTGTCTCTCACGGAGATGCTGCGGGCGTGGGGAACGGAGCACCCCTCACCACCCAGGCAGAAAGTGAGTTGCGATTGCAAAGCCGCTTGGTAGCCAGAGAGCGGGTCGTGGCGGCACCCAGCTCCTCCGGGGCACGGCGTGGGGAGGGGAGGGAAGCTCTGCTCTTCTGCTTTTTGAGGAGGCAGCTGCAGGAAGGAGACGGAGGCTCGAGGTGCGATGTGGTGATCTAGGGGGTAGCTGGGGACGCGTGGGGGCTGGCAGCGCGTAGCCAGGACGTTTTCTGAAGCAGTTTGGGTCGAGTGCTTCAGCGAGGTGCCTGATGGCAGCCTCGTGAGCTGCGAGGTGGATTTTGTGCCTTCCTGTGAGGCTTCGAGGTGCTGCTCCTGGCAAGGCCTCGCTCCACGTAGGTCGTGCGGGTCTCCGGTTCTGCTGCCTGCTTGCGTGTCCCCCGCAGCGGAAGCAAGGCTCTCCCCGGGGACGCGTTACGGATGACGGCGATCCTCCTCCCTCTGGAAGACTTCACAACTCAGCCAAGTGCCCCTTGGGGCTGTGCAGGCACCTAAAATCCGGGACAATTTGCCCTTCGTACGCATGCTAACAAATGGCAGCTCCTCTCCTGCCTGCGGGGCTGAGCAAACCCACTGCCACGGGCGCTGCGGAGGTCCTTCTGTCCACGAAGAGGTGATGTGCTCGGTCATCTTCCCCTCGAGCCTTCGTGAGGAGGGCAGAAGCTTTGGCTGCTCTGGCTCCTGTACTCAGAGGATTTTGCCTTCTTGCTCTCCGTGCTCGTGCCAAGGACTTCCTCACCTCGGAGCCCAGCTGTGTAACGCTGATGCTTGTTTTTAGAGCTAGCTCGGTGCAGTGCAGGGCTGGAAGGTCAGCGTCTCCGTTTGAAGCGTTAGGAAATCGGAGGGTTTTCCAAGCTGAGAAGTAACCGTGCTCCTTTAGAAGGATTTCTTGGTTAATTAACAGTTGTTTTGAAATGTGAGAATTAACTAAAAAATACACATCCTTTCTTAGGGTTACAGTTCATCTTTGGGCAGCTTGGAGGATCTCTGGTTTCCGGAATCATTTTTTTTTTTTAATTTTCCAAACTTTACTTCTTTCCACAGAAAGGAAATGAGTTGCAGAAGTAAACGAACCAAACGAGAATTCCCTCTTACCGTGCGTGAGCAGGAGGAATGCACGAGGCAAATGCAGTTGTATCCCAAAGGCCGCGATAAACAAACATTGTGACACAATAAACTATTATTGTGACTCGCCGCATCCCTGTGTATTTTGTAAAGTGTCTGTAAAGAATGCTTACAAAATCCAGCGCCAGCAGCCAGCCAGCCCCTAACCGAGCGCTCGAGGCGTAGCTCTGTGCCGTGAGGACAAGGAGGAGGGGATTAGTGGAGGTGACGCTTAGGAGAGAGAATTGCGTTTGGTGCTGAGGGCCTGAGTGGCCGCTGCCGTCAGACTTTGAGCCGGTTCCTTGAGTCCTGCCTGTCGTCGCGCTCTGACAACGACAGCTTTCTGGTTTTACTCACAACTCTGCTCTCTCCGCTACTCCTGACCTGCTGTAGCGCGGTGCCTCCAGTGTGTGCTCATGGCTGCAGCGGAGGCTTCCTTGAGAAGAGGTCTTGTGAGCAGGATGAGCCCGTGGCCAGCAGCTCTGGGCTGTGCCTGGGGGTAGTGCGTGAGACAGGGAATCCCTCGAGCCTCGTGGAGGAGGGAGAGTTAGGTTTCTTCTTTTTCTTTTGCAGTTGTCTCCGGAAAGCCGGTCCCAATGGCTGTCGGCCAGTCCGTGTCAGGTGTGAAGGAGCCCTTCGGACTGCTCACCGCCTCCAAGTGAGTGCAGCTTTGGTTTTGTAAGCCCTGCGCCTCGTTGAGAGGCTGCTGGTGTGAACGAAGCACCACAGCGTGGCACTTTCTGTGCATGGAGCTTCCTGGTACCTTGCTTATGGCTGGATTTCTCTGAAGAATGGGAGACGCGTAGGCTCCCAAAAACCATTTGCCAACTGGTGGTCGAATCTGAGAATGGTGGAAATGGGCAGATGCGGAAGGTGATGTGGCTGTTGGGCTGTCCCTCTAGGGTTTATCAGCTCCAAGTTTGCTGCAGAACTGCTGATGTTTGTCTTTTGAATGACTGTGCCGTTGTCTTTGCCAAAAATTCAGTGTTGTCTTCGTTCTTTGATAGTTGAGCATTTTTTTTCCAAAGATAGCGAAAGAATTCTCGATATTGGCTCTGAAGTTAACGGGCCACTGGGATTTCTTCTGAGGAACGAATGTGGTGTTGACAATCTCTCACATCGCTGTTTTCCATTTTAATTTAAACCGTGCTTTGGAGAACTGGACCCCAGCTGATCTGGGTGGGGAGAGGAAGAGCTGTCCTCAGATAGAAAGTTGATTTTTAATGGGAAAAGTTTCACTCCAAGGTCGATTGTGTTGTGCAGGGTGGCACAGCCCTTGCAGCACCTTTTGAGCTGGAAATGCACAGATTTTGCCCCAGGTGCTGCAGTGGACACAGGGAAATGTCTCTTGCTTTGGATTTTTTTAGCTCATCACCTCCCCACCTAACGCTTCCAGAAGCCCTGCTCGGTTGGTGACAGCGTGCTGTCAAAGCCATCTTGCCTTGCTCTTTTTATCACTAAGAGGTGCCTTTCTCTTCTGCTCGCTTTGTAGGCTGAGCTCAGCAACAGAAACCTCCTCCATGAGCCCTGCTCCGTCTGCCGTGATCCCCAGCAGCACGGCGCCCAGCGCTTTCCATGCCCTGCAGAGCAGGCTGGTAGCCAGCAGCGCCCACTGCATGCAGGCCCAGCCAGCCAGTGCCCTCCAAGGTACCTGTCTCTTGTGAATGTAAAAGGTAAACCAGGTTCCAGATCATTCAGGGGATCCTCTTTCTTGCGTTCACCGGTTGCTTTGGGTTCGGCCCTGCAGTGGCTGAGGTGGCACTGGTAGTGCTTTGCTCTTCAGAGCCTGTGGAGGGCCAGAGGGATGCTATAAGTGAGGCTGAAGGTTCAACAACCCATTAATTGCATCGTTTTCACGTCACGATGCCTCGAGATACCAAACACGACCTCCTTTTGGCAGTACGACTGCTCCTGCCCACTTGTACCTTGCCTCCCCTCTCACAGATGACGTTGGTCGCTGCAGCAGTGAAACTTGCTGGGCTGTGTTCATGGGGTAACTTGGAGCATCCCTACAGCCTCCTTGGGATGCTGCTCCTCAAAGGACAGTTCTGCAGGCCCTGCTGTGTGACAGACCTAGAATTCCGTGGTGGTTAGTTCTCCAAGGCTAATTTCTTTGTTCTTTCCTCTTTCCTAGGAGCAGCATCTGCCAGCAGCCTGCTGCAGGGGCTGAGCTTCAGCCTGCAGGACATCGGGACCAAGTCGTCAGCCCTTCCTGCCAGCGTGGCTGCTGCTGGATCACCCGTGCAGGTACTCAGCCTGCAAACCTCAGAGGTTGCTCTCTAGAAGGAAGCTGTGCGGGGGTGACGTGGCAGAAGCTGGAGCCCACATAATGTGTGGTGTAGGACCAGGAGAGACGAGTGGTGCCAGGTGTGAGCTGCAGCTGCAATAATGTGCCCCAGGTTTGACAGGTGATGAGGATAAGAGTTCCCGTAAACGGCCTTGGTTCCAGGGAATGGGGCTGTGGGAAATTGTACTCAAAAGTGGGCTTGGCAGCCACCTAAAAATGCCGATAAGGGTCTGGAGAATGGAGAGGAGAGGATCAGCAATCTGTCCTCTTGTCCTTCTGTGATCCTGTCAGGCAGTGCTCCCCATCCTTTCAGTCTGAGAGGCCTCAGTAGAAGCGGAGCCAGCCTTTCTCCCTGTCGTGCTTTCAGGCCGAAATGAGTCCATGCAGACTGGAAGGGACGGCTTTACCTGCTTGCAGCCGCCAGGATGAAGTGTGGAAACTCTCCACCTGACCTCTAGCTCCTGCGGGAGGCAGAGGCTGTGCCATCCCACCGTCCCCGGTCCTCCCAGGTGCTCAGTGCTTCTGCTTCTCCTTCCAGACCTCAGCTGTGAAGACACCCACACCGATCCAGAACCTGAGTGCCATCACCACAGGCACGGGCACGATCGTCCGCACCATCCCAGTCGCCACCTCCTTGTCTGTGGGAGCCTCGGCGAGCGGGAAACCCACGGCCATTCACCAGCTGCTGACCAACGGGGGACTGGCCAAGCTGGCCAGCAGCCTCCCTGGCTTGGCTCAGATCTCCAACCAGGCAGCAGGTGAGGCAAGCAAGCGCCGCAGGCTTCTGGAGCACCCCAGGCCTGGTATTTCCGAAGTTTATTTCGCCTTTGTGGTGCTCCGAGCTGTAGCTGTGCAAAGCTGCATGTGGTAGCAACTTCTGAGCTTCCTCTCCTGGAAGAGACTCCTAATGCAGCCCCTGTGGGTGAAGGTGGCCCCGCAGTTCTGTGCTTCAGGGACGTCTCGCTTGTGTTTTCCAGGCTTGAAGGCCCCAACGACCATTACTGTGACGCTGCGTGGGCAGCCCAGCCGAGTGACCACGCTCAGCCAGGCTGCCATGGGGGCTGTGCAGCCCCAGCTCGACGAGCAGCCCATGCAGACGCAGGCCCCTCAGGTAATCCTCGGCGTCTCCTCCCTAGAGAGTGTTTGCTGTGATGAGAGAGAGCTCACGGGCAGGAGCGGCTGTCCTGGGGAGATGTCTCTTGGTCATGGCATCTCCCCTGGGTTTGAGCCTTGTTCTTTTGCTGAGGCTGTGCACGGAGGGGCCTTGCTGGAGGACCCAGCTTACCTTCACGTCCGTTAGCAGCAAGGTCGTCTCCTCCAGAGATCATACTCTGTGTCCTGCTGGTACCACACTGAGGAAATCTGTCGAGTTCCTAATGCTGACATCAGTATGGAAACTCTTGTCGCAGCTCTGGGCTCTCTTGGCAGTAACAGGGCTTGGTGCGAGGGGGAGAGCTGCTGCTGCAGCGTCTGTCCTGTCTGTGCAGGCAGGAGAGTGGGTCGGCTGCACTGTCTGGGGCTGTCTTCCTCTTGGAAATGCTGCTCCTGACTCTCAGGTGCCCCGATGTGACAGCAGGGGTCAGGGTGCTGGACTCTTTCCTACTGCAGGACCTCATCTTCTGCCCCGTCTCGTTGCTGTGCTGTTAAACCAACACACAAAGTGCTCAGTGCGTGCTCCAAAGTTGTCTGTTCACAGCAGATCTCCTTGTGGTGGTGGATCACTGACAGAAGGAAATGTTTTTGCTGTGTCCATGCTAGAGGTGTGCCACGTGCTGCCTCAGAAGGGTCCTGGTTGCCTCCCAGCTTCCCAGGATGAGGCTTGGTGTAGATGAGTTGTGAGCACAAGAAGTTGGAGAGGGTTGGTTTTTCTTTGTCGTGGTGGTGAAGGCAGTGGTCTTGGGTACTGTAACGCAGTACCCAAGTACTGGTGAGCGGTGCTGGAGGCAGCACCTGGCTGGTCTGCCATAAAACCATCCCAAGCTGGCAGGGACACCCAAGGAGCATGCAGTCCAACTCCTGGCTCCGCACAGGACCCCCTAAAAATCAATCCCTGCGTCTGAGAGCGTTGTCCACGGGCTTCTGGAGCTGTGGCAGGCGCAGGGCTGTGACCACTGCCCTGGGGAGCCTGGGATGCTCAGGAACAATTTCCTTTTGAACAGCCCGAAGGGAACCACAAACTGAACTGTTGAGGGTCCGACAGTAAAACAAAGCAGCGAGCTTTGGAGGTAAATGAAAGCTTTGAAACCTGCCAGGAGCTCGGAATTAACTGGGCTTTAGCTCGGGGACAAAGAGGTGCCAGCAACATCCCCCAGCCTAAAAACTTTGGGGTACAACTGACTGCCCGGCAGGAGCCGAGTAGTGATTCGAGACAGACATTGGCAGGGAAGCAGAAGTTCAAAGACAAGAGAACAAATTCCCAGAGTGATAACCACTGCAGCTTGGGCACTCGGGTGAGCATGGAGCGAGGGCTGCGGGGATCAAGCTCCAGCTCCTACAAGCTGGCGCTGAAGGCTGAGAGCACTGGAGGATGCCAGGGTCTTTCCAGCGTGGCCGGGGCTTTGTTTTCCTGCATGCAGGGTTTTCCTGCTCTCGATACTGCTCACACAGCCTGGGGCAGGTGAGCTGGTGCAGGAGACACAGAGCAATCTTTGCCCTGCAGTTCTGGTCCCTGTCAGTGAGGCAGCTCGTGTCGTGGAGGCAGGGAGTGTGCTTCTGCTCCTTGCTGCGGCCTGCTGAGGTTGTTCAGGGTTGCTCAAAGCCCTGAGATGTGTAGGGAGGCATCGTCTACAGGTCAAGCCTCTGGATGGAGCTGGGTAAGTATTAACAGCAGCCACCAGTCCTTAATTTGTCCCGTGCTGCTTCAGGGCTGGCCTTGCATCCCCCGTTGCCGGTAGTTTCCACACAGGCTCCTGGTTTGCTGCTGGGTAAAGCCGAGATCCGGGAGCATCCACGTCCTTCCTCCTTGACTTGTCTGTGTTTCTTCCAGTCACTTTGTAGCACAGCAGAGCCTGCGAGCGCTGGCAGAGCTGGGCTGCTGCCCGCTAAGGTAGAGCTCGGAAACGCAGAGCTAATGGCACTCGGTGCAGCTCCCACCTGAGCAGAGGGTGAGTCGCGTCGTGCTGCCTCGGAGCTCCCAGCCTCGGTTTTGGGCTCTTCAGAGGCCGTTGGGAGAAACCGTGAGACCTGGCGTGCTTCCCTCTGTGCCCTTTGGTACCTGTTTGAGACGCTGGAAATCCATCTGGCAGAGCAGCAGCTTGGAGGTGGAATGAGAGCTGGCACAGAGTGCTCGGCGGTTGGCAGGTGCCGTTGTGGGTTCGTGTTTTCAGGCAGCGACACCTGAAACTGCCTGGCTGACCCTAGAAGCTGCAGGGCTGGTCGCAGGCTGCTCGGACGTACAGTGCTGAGCTTGTGTGTTCAAGGTAGTGCTTAATTGTGTGGTAGGTTGTGAGAGCTGCTTCAAAAGCAAACTGAAAGCAGGCTTTTACAGGAAATGGAATGAGCTGTGTGTTTTTGTAACTAATTATAGCCCTTGACATCAGCTTGTGTGTACCTCTAGCACATAGGATTACGTAATCCACCAGGGCTTCCTGTAAAAGAGCAAATTTACAAAAGGCTCGGGGGGGATTATGCCAGAGCTTAAACTCTTGTGTTTTCAGCGGTAGCCAAAGCCATTGTTGGTTGGGTTTCCTTTGAAATTCCAGCTGACGGCTCCACTGTGCCTGTGCAGGAAGCGTGAAGCCCACGCATGGGCTGTGATTTGAAGCTCTGGGGGCTGGGGCGATGCCTGTAGCAGCTGAGATGCAGTTTGAGTGGGTAACTTCTTCCTTCCCCCACGGGCCTTACAGGGGAGGCAGGAGGCTGAGGAATCTTCCCGGGGAGTTTGGCGCAAGTGTTTTCTGCGAGTAGCACAGTAAGAAAAGCAAAAGAGTGTTTGGGTGGCATTAAAGCGAAAATACAAGCGAGCTTCAGCTTTTGTTTTCAAGGAACAGTTCCACCGTGGTTTGAGCAGTGCTTTCTGTGTGAGTTCCTCTCCGCAGCGTGGTTGTATCCCGGTAGCAGCTCCGTAAAACGTAGCGATGCTGATGCTGGATCGTGGTTGAGGCAGAAAACCATTTACATTGCAACGGCCAGAGCTATGAGCTGAGGCGATGGTTTGAGCTGCGGGCAGGGATCTCCCCTAAACGGCACGAGGCAAGCGAGGAGCCTCCAGCCCTGGGTGCTGCCCGGAGCCGGCCGTGCTGGTGGTGGACGCACCACCCCTTGTTGGAGTCTGA
>JALLAJ010000961.1:102290-116306 GCA_024635365.1 Aix galericulata | reverse complement strand
GGACTGGAGCTAAGCCGTTGTTGGTGATGTTTGTCCCTGGTGGAGGAGAGCGAGTTGCCTGAAGCCTGTCAGTCCCCGAAGGCCGCGTGTGCCTTAGGACACGAATCCAAGCTGCCCGGTTATCCCAGTGCTGGACATCTGCAAGCACCCGGTGGACACCAGAAGGACTTGTAGTCTTCCTCTGGCACCTGGGGAGCTCTTCAGGTGCTGAGGACGGCGTGTGCCGCGCCCGGTCTTTGCTGGTGCTGGCAGTAACAGCGCCTTGTTCTCACAGCAGGTCTGTGTGCTCTGGGACTTGTGCGTGAGCTCCAGTTCCTGGCGGTTGCTTCGCTGGTGCCGCAGAGAGCACGGGAGCAGGCCTGGCCTCCCTGGCAGCCCGCGGTGGGGACGGAGTCCCCTGGATCCGTGGTGGAGTTTAGACGTGACTGATGGGAGCGAGGGCAAGGCTAGAAGAAGCAGGGAGGAGGCGCGCTCCGCTCTTGAGGTGAGGGACAGCGCAGGCCCTGAGGAACGGCT
Source organism: Aix galericulata (assembly GCA_024635365.1). NCBI lineage: Eukaryota > Metazoa > Chordata > Aves > Anseriformes > Anatidae > Aix > Aix galericulata. The sequence goes on along the minus strand of JALLAJ010000961.1, from coordinate 115,790 downwards.
GCAGCCCCCCAGCGATGGTTGAACCCCGCTCCACCTGGGGTCCTGGCGCTCCTCGCAGCGCCGCAGCCGCTCCCAGCAGCTCTCCGTTCCTTTAACCCCTCCAGGCTCCGGACGGTGCAGTTGGGAACTTGGCCGCCCCAGCTTCCAGCGCCGCCTCTCCTGGCAAGCTGCTGTCTCAGATGGATCTCAGCAAAGCCCAGGCTGGCGCAGAGATGGCTCCTGCCGACCCCGCAGCCCACCTGACCGCCGCGGCAGCACCCGTAGGTGAGGCGCATGGCAGTTGTGGGGCGCGGGCAGCCGGCCTGGGGGCCAGAGCGGAGGCCGGCTTGGAGCCATGCCTGCCGGGTGACGTGTGCGGAGCCCCTCTGGGGAGTAGCTGCCTGAATGCTGCTTATTTTTAAGTCCGTTGCCTTTTTTTTTTTTTGTCCCTTATTTTTTTCCCCCTCCTTTGAGTTAGGTCCCCTGTGGTTTCTTTGCACAAGTACATGCAGTTCTGATTTCGCTCCGTGCAGTTGACAAAGAGCGGGGTGTAAAACGTGAGCCTGAACGCAGCGGGCTCTGTAAAAACCTTCAGCTTGTGTGTAGGGCCCCCACCACACGCTGGTAGCACTAAGCACTCTCCCTGCTGCCTACGTTTATTTACCTTGCCTGGAGAGAGCAGACCCATCCGATTACACCCGAGCAAACATTGCATACCCAGCTGGTAGCCTCACACTACAAAAAAAACCTAAAAACCTCCGCAGAGCGATGATGCAGCCCGTTGCATCCTCAAAAGGCTTCCGCACAGCAGAGCCCGCCTCCAGCCACGCCAGAAATGTGTTTTCCTTTCCCTCGTCCGGCCGATTTGCCAAGCCAGGGGAAGGACAGGCAGGTATTCAGCACCCAGATCTGGTGGGTGAGGTTCGGGGGAGCTGTGCCAGTTTCCCAGAGGTCAGACAAGGCTGCTCTGGACCACGTCGATGCGTGTGCTGTTTCACCGTGCCGTTGGCTCCTCGCAGGCGTCAGACCCAGCTGTAACTCTGATCGTCGGCGCTGGCTGCTGCAGGCCCCCAGTCTCTGCTGGTCTCCCCCAGGACTCAGCAGGGAGCTGCAGAAGCACTGGGTTTAGTCCTGTGTTTTCGTGTTTTATTTTACGTTGCCCTTTTATGTTTGGTTTTGGTCTTTTTTTTTTTTTTTTTTCCTTTGGTCGTCATCAGTGGATGAAGTCAGATCCGTGGAGAGCTTTACCTGCTTTGGCTGGGGATTCGTTTTGGCTTTGTGTGCAGGGGGAGGACCGGTTCAGAGCCAAGCTGCCAGAGCAGCAGAGCGAACCGGGGTGTTAGCACAGGAGGTGTTCCAGCCGGAATATCTCTCATGGAGCTTTCATGGAGCACTTGGTGCTGCTGCCCGACAGCATCGTCATGTCTCCGTGCCCCTTCCCAGCCTGTGCAGGGGTTTAGCCTCCTGTTCCTGCTGCACGTCTGGCCCCTCTCATCCCCTGCAGGGTGGTGGGGTCAGCGCCCTGCCCTGGTCAGGCAGTCGGTCCTCAGCCTTCGCTCTGAGTCCTCCGTGCTTCAGCCTGGCACCCTGTTCTGGAGAGCTCCACGCTGCCGGTGGAGCTTGTGGCGAGCTCGTGCCGCTGAAGAGCGGGAGGGACACCGCGACACATCTCTGATACCACTGTGTCAGAGCCGTGGTGTGCTTCGGGTGAGCCAGCACTGCTGCTGTGCTGCTCCCTGCTCAGCCGTGTGGGCTCCTGGGGGACAGCGAGTGGCCTTGGGGCGAGCTGTGGGCTTCTCCACGTCGGGGTCTTTCTGGTCAGCGTCGTCTTTGACCAGCAGTGGGTCTCCAGGCTTCAGTCATTGTCCTGAGCGCATCTAACCCCAGCAATCAGATTGCAGAGATGTCTCCTTCCCCCCCCTTGCCCTCTGGGCTGTGGTAACCCCAGATGTGGCCGGGGAGCAGGCTTGGATGGGGTGACCACCGTGTACAACCCCTGCTGTTGCCTCAGAGCCCCAAGGGCTTCATTTTGTGAAGCCTGATGTCTTTTAGCTGCCTTTGGGGTGGAGCGTGGTGAGTGTCTGAGCACCTGCGGCAGCGTCTGCCCTCGCTGCTGGTGGGATGGAGCTGGAGGTGCCTGAGCCGGGCGAGAGCTTGCCCTGAGCCAGGCTGCTGGGAGCAGCGTGAGCTCAGCGTGTCCGTGGCAGCTCGGAGGGTAGGACGGCATGGACCTGGCCAAGAAGGAGCCACGAGGTCCTGTCCCCACAGGAAGGGACTGTGTTAGGTGAGACACTGAAGGAAGAGAGAGGCTTCCTTGGGGCATCTGAGAGGTCTGGGGAGGGAGCTGGCAGGTTTGGGGCTTCCTTGCGGTGCTCTGCCCGGGCTGGGACAGCACCGAGGTTTGTTATGGAAGACAAAACGAGGCGAGTTGTCTCTCTTCAGCCTGAAACCCTACAGCTGTGCTGCCGGGGGGGCTCAGCTCGGGGTGGGCACCTCGTCCCCCCAGCCGCTGACCACGCTCTCCCCTTCCCTGCAGTGACCAGCGCCAGCCCCATGAAGACGCTGTACGTCATGTCGGACGCCAAGCTCTCCGCGCTCACCAAGTCTGTGATGGGTGAGGCTACCTCAGTCCCCCTCAAACTGCCGGGCATCCAGCCTTCCTCCTCCTCCTCCTCCTCGTCCGCCAGCTCTCCCACTGGCGCCGTCACCTTCGCCACCTCCCCGCTGGCCGGCGCTCCCAGTCCTCCCGGCGGCCTGGTGCACCCGAAGGTGGGACCCGTCCTGCAGACCGCCTCCAAGACCGTCATCCTCACCTCGACGCTGGCCGCGGTGAAGGGCGACGGGCCCCTCGGGCACCTCGGGGAGAAGGTCAGCCTGACCAAGAGCGCCTCGGCCCTCGGCCACGCTCTGGGGACGATGGAGACCCTGGGGAGGGTTCCCTCCGTGGTGGACGACGGCAGCACCGTCATCCACACCAGAGAGACTCTGGCCAACAGACACTTGCTGCCCCAGGGCGTGCTGCCTGCAGGGGCCGGCACCACGCTGATAACGCTGGGCAGCAGCCTGGCCAGCTCCTCCATCATCGCCGCGGCGGGGCCCACGCTCAGCCAGAAGCCGTAGGGACCCCGGGGACCCTCGGCCAGGGCCGTGGGAGGACCCAGCAAGGCTGCAGGACGGGAGAGGAGCAGCCCCTGGTGAGCAGGGGCTGGTTCCGGCTGTAGCAAACTAGGGGGATGTTTTCTGGTTTTGTTGCTGTTTAATAAATCTTTTTTTTTTTTTCTTTACTGACTTTGTTGTACCTGTCTCTTCCAAAAGCAGCCCTGGTGGCAGCCCAGCTGTGGGCTTGTTGGATGCTCTGGGTGTTTGGAGGAGGCCAGTTCTGTTCAGGGCCTAATTTCTCTGATCTCTCTTGCCACGAGTGTATGGACAGACAAAGCAGTGTGCAGGCAGGGAAAAACTCACGCTGTGGGTCCTGGGAGCCGGCTGGGCAGCAAGGAGGGAGGCTCCTCCTGCCACTGCTGTCCATTCGTATGTCTCCTCCAGGTAGAAATTCCCTTCTACTTTTGGAATATTGGAATTTGCTGAAAAAGGCCTGACTTTACGTGGGGGCTCAAGGCAGATTTTTAACCCTCACAGCCGTGTGTGACAGGGTGGAGCAGCACCGGCAGGCAGGGGAAAGCACTGGGGACCTGAGCACCTTGTGCTTAAAACATGGGAAGCAGCAGAAGGGGCACCAGAAAGGTGCTGAGCCCCACAGTGGGTCCCCAGGGGATGAGGTGAGGCTGGGTTTGGTGGTGTCGAAGGTGTTTTCCCAGGGCCTGCGTCTCGTGGGGCTCAGGACCTGCAATGCCTCTGGGGCTGTCACTGGGCTCTTGGGGGTGCTTCCACAGCACAGAGCTTAGGGCTGTGATTTTGGGGGAGTTTCTGTTGCTATTGGGGGTAATCCCAGTGCCCGATGCTACAGCCTTGAGCCCTCAACACTCGCTTCCCCTGAGGGATGTGGGGCACAAGGTGCTGTTTGCCATCCGAGATGCGTTCAGGGAGCGCGAGCCTGTGAATGGGACTGCGGTGGGGGCAGCCCTGCACTCCCCACCCCGCTGCAGGCACGTTTCCGAAATCTCCGCTCACTTCCTCATCCTATTTTTGGCTCTGCCGAGCTGAGACAGCGACCAGAGAAAGGGCGATCGGTGCGGGAAGCCTGGAAAGCAGCGGGGGATAAACAGCTCAGCCTTCGCTTGGGTTTGCTCACTGTGAGAGATGGCACGAGGCTCGTCCCACCCTTCCTGCGCTCTCCGTGTACCTGCTCCAGACACTGTGCAGCTTTTGGGGCACTCACGTGGCCTTCGGAGCCTCGCCACCGCCTCTTGTGCTCTGGACTTTGCGCCCCAATGCTGGTGAGTAGAGGTCTTGAGGGTGCTGAGAAACGATCGCGAGTTTTGCTCTGCCAAGACCTTGCTGCACCCAGGGCCTGCCTCACCTCACCTCCGTTCCCTGGGGGGTTGTGGAAAAGTTGGCGAGGTTTTATTTTGTCAGCCAGCTGGGTTCAGTCCAGGCAAAGCCTCTGCCAGGGGAGGTTGTACCCAAACGGGGTTGTAACGGGGCGGCCGGACAGCGCTGAGCTGAGCAGGCGGCTGCGGCCCCGTTGCTCTCCTGACTTTACACCGGTCCTGCTCCGAGCCCTGCCGCCAACCCCTGCTACCTGCACCGAGTCAGGGGCACGCTGTGGTTAAAAATGGGACCAGATGCCCCGAGGTGCAAAACGCATCGCCTGCTGCTGCTTTGTCTCTTCCCCCGGGGGCCCTGCACCTCCCAAAAGGCACGTGGAGCTTTCCCACAGGAGCGAGCACCAAGCGGGGCCAGGCTGGGTCTCTGCTTGCTTCCTACACCGTGACCTGCTGCGGGACGTGAGGGGTGGCCACGGGGCACAGCTCTGCCAATCCCCCTGGGCACGGACCAGGGCAAAACGCAGCCTGGGTGAGCTGAAACTGAGACCTACGGACAGAAGTGTGTGCACGGCTCCTAAAAGCTTGGTCAGCTGCCACCCTGCCGTGTTTTCGAGCAGCCCAGCTCTGTCCTAGGACAGCTTCAAGTCACGATTTCCCTACTGCAGTGCTGCTGTAAGGCTGAGGGATGTCTCAGCAGCGACGACTCCTCTCACCAAGTCTAACCCTAAAGGCATCCCGGTGACCGGCACTGCCTGGGGATCATTTTAGCTCTTTTTCTGCTTTCTGTGGAAGCAGAAGTGGTCCTGCAAAGCTGATTTACTGCTGCTGCTCCGTTTCTCCACTCAAAGCCATCACCCTCCTTGGGGATGAGCAAGTGCCACCGGCTCGTTGCCCTTTCCACAGCTCACAGGCAGGTGCCAGGGGCGCAGTCAGCAGTTGCTCTCGTGGGGAGCGGCTGGCACAAGAGAAATGAGTCCTGAGGGTCCCATGAAGAGTTCAGGTCGTTTGCAGTGGCTCATCAGGAGCTCCCGCAGGCAGAAAGCAGCTGGAGCTGTGCTGTGCCGGTCTATGTGGCTTTGCTCCTTCCTCTGGCGTTGTCCTGGGCCACCTGTGTGCTCCTCTCCTCTCCCCAGCTCATGTCCAAGGTGCTGTCTGCCTGTCCGTCTGTCCCCTCCCAGGTGTTCTCAGCCATGCAGGAGCATTTTGGAGCCAGGCCTCCCCATGGTGCCGTCACTGCACTGCCCTCAGCCCTACGGCACCCGCAGCCGGACACACAGATGCTCCAAGAAACAGCTGAGATTCCTCGGGGCTGGCAAAAAGCTGCCAAAAACGATGCAGGAAAACCTCTCCCCAGGGGATGGGGGCAGCCCCGCAGGTAGGTCTCAGCCTCAGGGTTGTGAAACACCTCCAAGGGTGAGGTTGGTCCCCCCCCAACCCCACCCTGGAAATCCCAGAAATCAAGGACACCCCAAACACCGCCAGGTTGGGACCATCCAGCCAGTTTTATTTTGGGATGCTGCTCAGCCCCTTCAGTTGGAGGTGTGGCAGCAGCAAGAGGAGCGGCCGGCACGCTTCTCACGGATGCTTGCTGCAGTCCTGAGCCCCTGAACGACCTCCGGAACCCCCTGCCCAAGGCAACGTCGTTTAAAAATAAAATTGCATTGCTTCCTAGGAGTGAGCGGGGGCCGCGTACCAGGGCGCTGAGCAGCATCCTGGCGAGGTGGGCACAGCCACCGCTCGGCTCAGCCTCCTCTCGGCGCTGGCCACGTGAAACTGCGCGGGGCGCGGCATCTCTAACAAAATAGAAACCTGCAGCTCACTTTGCTCCCTTTTTTATATATATATATATATATATAATATATATATAACCTTGTGATATGGGTAGTTAAGTCACCGGCGAACGATGTCAGATACAAACAGCTCTAAGATCAGGAGTAAAAATGACACAGTCCAGCTCAGCTCGTCTCTGCCGTGGGACGCGGTGGCTCTGAAGCAGCGATGGGCTCCAGCCACCGCAGCACCCCCACGGCCACCGGTCCGGATCGGGGCGAAAACCCTACAGCTTGGCATTGCGGTGGAAGGCCGATGCGTGCGGGGTGGTGTAGGAGGTTTGGCTGTGCCACGTCGCCACGGGGTAGAGCCGGTGCTGCAGCGAGCTCTCGTAGGACGCGGGGTAGTGCCCGGGGCCGGTCGCCAGCGGCTGGCACAGGTCGGAGGGCTGCGTGGAGGCGGCTATCAAAGGGCTGGGGAAAGCAGGGATAACGAAGGGGTTGACGGAGAGGGACGGCATCAGCGGCGCTGCTGGGGTTTTGAGGTGCTCCAGCGGGCTGGCGAAGCTCACCGGGAACCGCAGCATCGCTCCCTTGTAACCGTCCGGGGCTGGAGGCACGGCGGGCAGCGGGGCGGCGTAGCCGGGACCGGGCACGATGGCTTTGGGCTTGGCCAGCACCGGCTGGCCCCCGGGCGAGCCAGCGCCCTTGTCCCTGCCCTCGGGCTCCTTGACGAAGGGGGACACAGCCCGCAGCTTCTTGCTGGGGCCGAAAGCCTCCTCCTCCCGGCTGCGCTTGCCCCCTGGCACTGTGGGGCTCTGTGTCGGCGGCGCGAAGCCGGCCCCGGGGGGCACCCGGCAGGATTTAACAGCAGTGAAAGCGGCCGCCCGCGGGCCCTCCCCGCTCCACGCTTGCCCCGCTTTGCTCCGCAGGTCTTGGGGCTGCTCCGTGTCCTCCGGCTGCGGCTCCAAAAAATCCTTCAAGCTGGAGAAGTAGCCCCCGAGGGGGTGGCAGCTCACGGGCTTCAGCACCTTGTTGTGGTAGGCGTGGAAGTAGCCGGTGAAGACGGCGGGCGCGGGGCCCCCCTCCTCGGCTCTGGGGTAGGGCTGGCTGTCTCTCCCCCCGGGGGAAGCGCTGGGCACGGATCCTGTCTCGCTCCGGCCGCCTCGGGATGGATCCTTAAATCCAGGAGGCTCTGGGCTCCTCTGCTCCTCCGCTGGCCGGGGGGGCTCGGGGCTTGTGCTGGGATGAGCATCGCTCGCCCCGCGCCGGCCCTCGGGGCAGTGGCGCTTGTGGCAGTGCAAGGACTCGGCCTTGCTCACCTGGGCCAGCAGCTTCTTCTTGGCCAGCGGGGACATGATGGGGTGGTTGCCTTTGGAGTAAAAGCTGGAGAAGAGCCGTTTGTAGGCTTCGGCGTGGGCTCTGCAGGTGCCCGCACACCCCGCTGAGGGGCTCGGGGCTGGGGCCGCGGGGCTGGCTCGTCCTTCAGCCGGCCGGCCTCGCTCCAGGGCCTCCGCCAGCTCCTCCTTGCTGCCTCCGGGGGTGGCCACGGCCTCGGGCTTCGCCTTCTCCGGCGGCATCTGCAACCAAAGGGAAGTTGGGGTGGGGGTGCTGGGCCCCCCGCCCACCCCACTGGGTTTCCCCCCATGTCCTCCACTGCCGGAGGCTCAGCCCTCCGCTCTCCTCCTGCCCCAGCTCCTTCCACGTGCCCGGGATGGAGGAAGGGTCTCCAGGGGGCTCGGGGCTGCTCCCAGTCTCCATCCCAGCCCCACGGGGCCGCGCACCTGCTCCCGGCCCTTCTCCTTCTTGCTCCTCCTGCTCTTCTCGCCCGTCTCGGCGCCCTTGGAGACCTTGTACTGCTTGCGGGGCTTGCTGGGGGGCAGCGGCTTGTCGTCCTCGCCCTTGAGGTGCCGCACGTACGGGAGGACCAGCCTGCGGGGCGAGCGGGCGGCCGTGAGCGCCGGCCTCGGATGAATCCCGGGGAGGGGAAACTGAGGCACGGAGCGGGGCCGCTGCCCCCCTACCTCTCGTAGTGGCGCCGGGTGCAGGTGGCCGCGCTGGTGCTGCCGGGGCTGCCCCCGAGTTCATCGTAGACGTTCTTCCACAGCCGTCGCCCCGTGACCTGCGGTGGGGACGGGTTAACCCCTGCCCAAACCCCCTTTGGGTGCCAGACAGCCCCCATGGGTGCTCCCCGGCTGCTTACCAGCTCGTAGGCCCCCAGCTTCTCCACCGCCTTGTAAATCTTCCAGAGGTTAACTGGGAAGAGAGGAGAAGGTGTCAGCGGGGCGCAGCGCCCGCCGGCCCCGCTCCGAGCCCTCACCCGCCCCAAAACGCCTCCCCCCTGCCCCGCGGGGCCGTACTCTGCTTGAAGCCGAGGTGGGGGATCCTCTCGATGGGCGTGTGCCGCTCCTTCATGAACTTGTAGAGGCTGACGAGGAAGGCCTCCTCCTCCTCCTTCTCCCCGCTGGCCACCGCGTCCTCCTCGGACGCCTTCAGCCGCTCGGGGCCATCCTCGGGCAGCGGCGGCTCCTGGGGACACGGCGGTCAGGAGGGACCCCGCACCCCGGGGTGGGGGGCACCCAAAGGTCCTGCGGGGGAAACTGAGGCAGGGCAGGAGCCCCCCCACCCCCTCCCACCCCCCCTTGGCAGCCCGGGGGCATTTTCTGAGCTCTCCGTTCGTTACTCGGCAGCCCGGGCAGGCGGCCAAGTTGGTCAAAGCGCTGGAGCCGCGCGAGAACACGAGGAACGGCTTCCAGGAAAACAGAAGGGCAGAAATTCTTGCTCCGTCCCCCCCCCCCCTCACCCCCCCGCCTCCTTTCTCAGCTAAAAATGTTTCTCGTTTGTTTGTTCTACATTTTCCGGAGTTATAAAACTTGTTGCTATTTTTGGGCAAAGCAGCTGCTCGGCTCCCAAAGTACTTTTTCTTCTTCTTTCTATTCTTTTAACCGCTTGTGACAGCCGCGGCGTTTCAACGGCCCAACTATTTCGAGTCTTTTTTTTTTTTTTTTTTTTTAAACAGAGGCCGCCGGGGTACGGAGGGCACAAACCCCAAAACCCACCGGACCCACACCCCCAGGGCCCCCCCCACCTCCATCGAGCTTTTCACCAGCACCCCAATTTTGCTTTTTTTCCCCCCAAAACCAGGACCTTCGCCCTCCTCCTCGCTTGCTCACCCCGTCGGAGGCCGGCGCGGGAGGCTCGTGCCCGGGGGGCTGCTCCGAGGCGGGGGGCGGCTGCTGCGGGGCTGGGGGGGGCGAGGTGGCCCCCGGGCTGTGCAGGGTGGCGGGGGGCTCGGCGGGGCCGGGGGGCTGCTCCCGGCTGTCCTCCATGCGGGGAACGGCGGCGCCCTCACGGTGAGCCCTGCCGGGGGGTGAAAAAGGTGAGAAATGGGGAAAAAATGGGCAAAATCCCCCCAACTCGTCGCTTCCCACCCCCAAATCGTCGCTGCCCCTCCCAAAACAGGGGGAAAAAGGGCACGATCCCTCCAAATCATCCCCCCAAAAAGGAGCAAGGGGGATGCCTCACGCCATGGGGTCGCCCACCGGGGTTTTCCCCCCAAAAAAACTCTCGCCCCCCCGCCCCAGCCTGCCCCTCCCTGCCCAGCGCCAACTTTTGGGGGAAAACCCACCGAAAACGGTTAAAAAATTTAAAAAGAGGGATGGGTGGGGGGGTGAGGGGTGTGGGGGAGGGGCGGTCACCCCGAATACTCCGAGCTCGGGGGGGGCAGCCCCAGGGGGAGGGGTCCCGGGGGGGGGTCCCGCGCCCGGTGCCGGTGCCGCTCACCCGCTGCCGCCGCCGCGCCATGTGACTGCCCGCCTATTGGGCGGTGCCGACACGCCCCCGCCGCCGATTGGGCGGCGCCGCCACGCCCCCGCCGCCGATTGGGCGGCCGCGCTGCTCGTCCCCGCTGCCGAAAGGGATGCTGGGGGTTGTAGTCCTGCCCCCGTGTGTGCGCGGGGGGGCGCGGGGAACACGAGTGTGCAAGGGGGCGCGGGGGGTGGGGGGTTGTGCACGTGTGTGTTGGGGAGGGGTTGTGTGTGCGTGTGTGCGCGGCTTCGTGCGTGTGCACGTGTGTGCAGGCGTGTTCAGTGCGCGTGCACGTGTGTGTGCATGTGTGCATGTGTGTGTGTGCAGGTGGCTCGTCCAGCGGGGTGGGTGGGTGTGGGTACAGCTGGGTGCGTGCCCAGGGGCTGTACACGCGTGAGTGAGCAAGTTCATGTGTGCAGATATGTGCTGACATGCGTGTGTGTAAGTGTAGGGGTGTGCGTGTGAGTGTAGGGGTGTGTGCGAGTATAGGCGTGTACATGTGAGTATAGGCATGTGCATGTGCTTAGAGGTGTGTGCGTATGAATATAGGTGTGTGTGTGAATATAAGTGTGTGCTTGTGAGTATAGGTGTGTGCGTGTGAATATAGGCACATGTGTGTGAGTACAGGTGTGTGCATGTGCCTACGGGCACATACGTGTGAGTAGCGGCGTGTGTGTGAGTGTAGGTGTGTGTGTGAGTGTAGGTGTGTGTGTGAGTGTAGGTGTGTGTGTGAGCAGAGGCGTGTGCACGTGGGTCCAGGTGAGCTCACGTGTGGGTGCCGCGGGGCACACGCAGTGCCCGTGGGGTGCGCGCCGCCACACGTGTGCACGCGCAGAAACACGCGTGAACGTGCGCGTGCACAGCCCGGGCCCCGGCTGTGATTTCCCGGCTCACGCCCGGTTCCCGGCACTGCGAGCGCGGCGGGGCTGACGCGATTTCCTCCCTTTCTGCGAAAAAAGCAGGAAACCGGCGCGCGGCTGCCCCGAGCGCAGGGGGGTTGGGGGCTCTGGGGGCAAAAAGCGGCCGCTCTGGGGGCAAGCAAGAACAGCGGCGTGAGAAAGCCGCGCTTGCGGCAAAGCAGCAAAGTTTGAGCCCAAACAAACTCCGGCGCCCCCCGCCGCACCGCGCTCCCCGGCTGAAGGCCCGCGGGATGCTCCCGGGACCCCTTCGCGCTCCCCCAAATTCCCGGGGACCGGCGGCGGCCGGGGGCGTCACGGCCGGGAATAGCGCGGGCGCGGTGCCAGGCGGGTGAGTAACGCCTGAAGTCACCGCGGGCCCGCCGCCACCCGGCGCCCACCGCCCCCACCCCGCGCCCACCGCCCGCCGCCACCCCGACCCCAGCCCCTCGCCAAAACAAGGGGGGCAGCCCCCAAAACCGGGAGGGGGGGGGGGCTCGGTGCCGCCGGGTTCGCTGTGGGCTCATCGCCGGGACCCCGAGCCCGGAGCCCACTCGTGTTCGGCCCCACGCGGCGCGGCCGTGGGGCGGGGGCCGCGCGGTGCCCCCCGCCCGGTGCCCCCCGGCACTCACCGGTTCAGGACGCGAGGGGCGAGCGGCTCATGGGCGGCCGGAGGAAGAGCGCTGTGGGGCTGCTGGTGTTACTGGGACGGGGATGAAGGGCTGAGGATGACTCATCCCCACTCAGGGAAGTGGCGTGTGTGGCTCTGCGTGTGCGATTGACTCTTTCCTTACCGGAACGGACGGGCTTTTCGGGGCTCTCGCCAACCGGCAGCCGGCACCTCGCTGTATGACTGTGCCGGACTTTCCGGCTCCAGCCCCCCCCCACCCCAGCTCCGGTCCCGGTGATGCTGCCGGGGCACTGGGGACATCACCGGGGCCGGGGCCCCGTGCCCTGGGTGCCGGTGGGTGCGTGGCCCTCGTCTCCCCGCTCCCCGGGTGGCTTCGTGCCCCCAGCTCGGTGTGCCGGGGGTTGGCACCGCTGCGTTGTCCCTGCCCGGTGTCCCTCTGGAAATGGGCACCGAGCCACCGCCGCGTGTCCCACCCCCGGGGCTGGGACCGTCCGGTAAAGAGGGAGCGAGCCCCCGGCACCGCCCCGGGGCTGGGCGCTGCTTTCCAGGGACGGCGGCTCCGTGCCACCGAGAGGGACCGTCCCCGGTCCCCGGTCCCTGGTCCCCGGTCCCTGGTCCCCAGCCCGGTTGCCGCGGTCCCGCCACCCACAAACAGGGGCTCTGGGGGCTGGGGGGCTGCTGGAGCACCCATGGGTGCTCAACCCCTCGGCATCCCGGCCGAGAATCCCCCCCCGGCGGGTTGTGAAAGAGCCCCGAAAAAAAAAAAAAAAAAAAATCCCCCGGTGACTCATTTGGGGCTAAACAGCCAGAAAAAGCAGAACCGGGGGGGGTCGAGGGGGACGGGGACGTTTCGCTCCTGTCCCCCCCCCACACACACCTTGGGCTAGGAAAGGGGCAAAGGAGCCCCCGGGCAGGGGACAGACGGGAGGGGGCTAAGAGCCCCCCCAAAAACCCGGCGGGGAGGGGAGAGAGGGAGAAGCGGGCTGAGCCCGAGGGGGGAGGGGGCAGTGGGGGGACCCGGGGGGGGCTTTTGGGTGCGATATTAACCCTTTCGTTCCAGGAACGCTCTCGCTTGGGCTTGACTCAGCAGCAGTCAGAGCGAAAGCCATCCCTCGTCCCCCCCCCGCTCGCGAGGGGCCTCCCGTGAGATTTACCAAAAGGAGGAGAAATGGGGGGGGGGGGGGAGCAGCAAGTGCGGCCCCCGCCCTGGTTCCCCCCCACCCCGCAGCCCCCAGCCCGTGCCATTGGAATAAAAGGAGTTGTTAGGTTTATTCCCAGGGTGAACGCTCGTTGCTGGGATGGGGAATTTAAAGCCCCCCCCCGCCCCCCCCGCCGTGTCGCAGCCGGAGCACCTCGACCCACGCTGCCCCCCCCGGGACCCCCGGTGCTGAGCCCCGCTGGGACGCGGCGATGCTGGGGCAGATCCGGGCGGCGTCGCCCCGACCGCGGCAGGAAGTCGGGGCAGCAAAATTACCCCAATAACAGCGAAAAAGAGCTAAAAACCCCACAAACCTCTGCTTCCTATTCCCCGCTCCGGTTTCTATTCATATGTGTGTGGGGGGGGTTATCGGGAGGAGGTCGGGGCTTGGCCCGCCCCGTGCCTCAGTTTCCCCTTGTGCGAAGCCTCCTGCGGCTCGCGATGGATTTGGGAGCGAGCAAGGTGCCGCTAGGGGCCGGTGTCAGGCTGGGAAACGCCGAATTTAAGGCTGAGCCCCCCCGGTGGGGGCCAGCCCACGAGGGAAAATCTCCCCCCAGTGGGTTTGGGTTTTTAGCACCACGCTCGGGGGAAGCAGCGAGCGGCTGGGGAGGGGTCGAGGCAGCGCTGGGGTCGTCGGCGTGCTGAGGGGTGGGGGGGGGCAGCCCTGGGCAGAGCACCCCGGGGTCCTGCCGTGGGCTGCTGGGGGTAAACGGGAGGGAAATAAGGGGAAAAGGGGGAGGGAAGAAGGGAAAAGGGAGAAAAAGAAAAAAAAAAA
>JALLAJ010000961.1:90470-101233 GCA_024635365.1 Aix galericulata | reverse complement strand
GAAGAGAAGAGAAGAGAAGAGAAGAGAAGAGAAGAGAAGAGAAGAGAAGAGAAGAGAAGAGAAGAGAAGAGAAGAGAAGAGAAGAGAAGAGAAGAGAAGAGAAAAAAGAAAGGAAGGAAGGAAGGAAGGAAGGAAGGAAGGAAGGGGGAAAAGGAAAAGGGGAAAAGGAAAAAAGGGGAAGGGCAAAGGGAAGAAAGGGAAAAGGGAAAGGAGAAGAAAGGAAAAAGGGAAAAAGAAAAAAGAGAAAAAGAAACAAAAAAAAGAGGGAAAAAAAAAGAGAAAAAAGGGAAGTGAAAGGAAGGAAAAAAAGGAAAAGGAAAATCAGAGGTGCAAAGTGAAAGCCTGGCTGCTGGCTTTTCCTCCGGGAAGGAAAAGCTTTTGTCTGCGGGTGCAAGCAGGTTGGGGGCGGGTGAGGGGGATGTGCCCACAGCCCCTTGGGGTGTAAGCAGCCACCAGCGGGTTTGTTGTGGCCCTGGGGCCCCCCAAACTGCCCCCCACCCCCCCGAGGTCACCTCCCCAGGGCCAAAGCCACCGGGCGCGTGGTCACGGAGCTGTGCGGTACACGTGGGGAGCACAACTCGATGAAATCTGTCGTAATTAATGATGCCATGATTAATGATGGCAATTAATTGATTACACCCTGCGGCAGCCCAATTAGCACCGTGGAGCCCAAGGAAGCCCCCATGGGGCCGTGTGGGGCCACCCCACACCTCTGGGCACTGTTTCAGCCCTGCCCCACCAATTCTGTGCCCCTGACCCGGGGGCTCTCCGTGGCCCCATCCCATCTCCATGCCCTTGGGTGGGCACCTCGAGCCCACCCTGCTCAGTGAGGGGGGGGGGGCGTTGTCAGAGCAGCAAACCCACCCTTAACGTCCCCAAAACGCTTGGGGACAAGGGGACCCATTGGCACGAGCACCTGGGTGCGTGCGCACCTGCTGCGTGGCGATGGAGCCGCGCACGGGGGTCACAGAGACCCCAAAGCAGCGGGGTGTCTGCAGGGGGCGGGTGCAGGCAGCACCCTTGGGTGCCCCTACACACCCCGAACCCCCACCCTGGGGCAGCGCAGCCTCGTCTCTACGGCCTCAGCTGCTCAGCCTCCGCCTGCAGCCTCCGCACATCCTGCGCCCTCCGCGAGGCCGCTTCCTGAGCGGGGCAGGAAGAGCGCGGGCTGCCACGGCGCCTCGCAGGGCAGCCCGAGACCCCCGGGGCGAGCCCCGGCCCCACGCATGGAGGTGGCCGCCGGCCCCCCCTGAGCCCCCAGCCCCATGGCTTTCCTCCGGAGGCTTTTCCGTTTGGGTCCGGAGAAGAAGAAGCCGAGGCGGTGCGAGCACGTCAAGCGGGACGTCGACCCCGAGGAGGCCTGGCTGGTGCTGGGCGAGCTGGGCGATGGGGCCTTCGGCAAGGTCTTCAAGGTAGGGGGGGAACGAGCAGCCAAAAACCACCGCCGCTCCCCGAGGATTCTGGAAACGCGCTTTTTTTCTTCTCTTTTTTTCTTCTTCTTTTCTTTTTCTTCTCATTTTTTCGTCCTCCGCGCTCCTTCAAGCGCGGAGCTCATCGCCATCATGCAGCCAGCCAGAAACCTTCAAAATGACCCAGATTTCTTGCAGGGGGTGGCAGGGTGCAGGTCCCTGAGCGTTGCCTCAGCACAGCCCCATCCACACCGCCCAGCGTGGGGGGAGCCCCGGTTCGGGTCCCCGCGGGACACCGCTCGCCGCCCCCAGTTCACCGGCGGGGCGCAGCGGGGATGTTTTCCTCCTGCACCATCGCTGCCACCGCGGTGCAGAGGCAGGAAACCCAATTTGCTGCTCTCTGGCCCCAAAGCAGCAGCAGCCACCTTCCGGCACCGGGGCTGGGGGTGCGCGATGGCCCCGCTTCTAAACCATCCCCTTCCCTTTGGCACCAGCTCTTTTTTTTTTTTTTTTTTTTGGGGGGGGAGAGGCCGAGTTCCTCTTTGTAGCACCCGGTGGCCCGGGGTGGGCGCCAGGCAGCAGGGATGGGGCAAATCCCCCTCTCCCCCCAGCCCCGAATCCATGCAGGCTGCTGCTGGGGTGGGATGCGGCACTGAGGTGCCCCTTAAAATCTGCAGGTCCTCCCAGTGCCCCCCCAGTGCTCCCCAACACCTCATAGTCCAATCCCAGTGCCCCCCAGTGCTGCCTACAGACCCTTGATAACCTCCCAGTGCCCTCCAGTGCTCCCTAAAGACCCCCAGATCCCTTCCAGTGCTACCCAGTACCACCGAGACACACACCCCCCAGTGCCCTCCTGGTGTTCCCCAGCACCTCACAGTACAATCCCGGTGCCCCCCAGTGCTTCCCAGAGCCCTCCCAGTATCCCCCAGTGCTAACCCCTCACATTCAAACCCTGTGCCCCCCAGTATTGCCTCGAGCCCCCAAAGTGCTCCCTAGAACTCCCCAACGCCCCCCAGTGCTTTCTGTGCCCCCTATTGCCACCAAGGGACCCCCAGCTCGCCCCCAGTGCCCTCCAGCAGCACCCAGAGCCCCCAGGCACACCCCCAGTGCCCTCCCAGTGCTGTCAGGCAGGCAGAAAACCTCTCCCCCAGGCACAAAACAAGGCGACGGGGGCGTTGGCGGCGGCGAAGGTGATCGAGACGCCGAGCGAGGAGGAGCTGGAGGATTACGNGGGGACACGGCGGGGGTGAAACGTCCTTGGGGACAGGGGGTTGGGGCTGGCGAAGGCACTGTTGCAGATTTTGGGTGGATAACTCAACTCTTTCCCGCAGATCTTGGTGGAGTTTTGTCCCGGCGGGGCCGTGGATGCAGCGATTTTGGGTAAATAAATGCTCTCCGGGTTACAAGCGCGGTTATCGGAGGGGTGGGAAGGGGGACTGGAGAATTTTGAGGTATTTTGGGGTGGGTGTAGGGCCTGCAGGAAGGGTCAGAGTGCAGCTGGGGTGTGTGTGGGGGTTCGTTAGAGTCCTCATTAGCGGCGGGGTTCGTTTGTGCTGCCGGCAGAGCTGGAGAAGGGGCTGACGGAGGAGCAGATCCGAGTGGCGTGCAAGCAGCTGCTGCTGGCGCTGCAGTACCTGCACGGCTGCAAGATCATCCACCGCGACGTGAAGGCCGGCAACGTCCTGCTCACCCTCGATGGGGACATCAAACTGGGTGAGTCCCGGGGGAACGCGAGGACGGGCCCCCCCCGGGGGTGATTTATGCCCCGAGGGTCCCCTCCAACCCCTGCTTTCTGCGCTGCAGCCGATTTCGGCGTCTCTGCTAAAAACTCCAGCACCATCCAGCGCCGGGCGTCCTTCATCGGCACCCCGTACTGGTAGGCGTGGGGTGGAAAGCCCAGGGGGGTGGTGGGGTTTTGGGGTGTCCCGAGCACCCTGCGCCTTCTGTGGCTGCTTGGCACCAGCTTCGCTCCTGCTGCAACCCCCAGAGCATCTCGGCCAGACCCAGCACCGGTGACAGGCTGGGTTTCTCAATAGCACGGAGAGGAGGGGGGCTGCTGGGGGTGACTGCCCCCCTTGGGCAGCTCTGGGGGTGTCAGAGGTCAGATCTGCGAAGGGAAGGAGCCCGGGGTTGGTTTCAGAGGGAGGCGCCAGCTCCGGCACGGGTGGTCTTGGCCCCTTCCCCTCGCTCCTGTGCGCAGGATGGCCCCGGAGGTGGTGCAGTGTGAGACGTCCAAGGAGAACCCCTACGGCTACAAGGCCGACATCTGGTCCCTGGGCATCACGCTGATCGAGATGGCCGAGATGGAGCCCCCCCACCACGAGCTGAACCCCCTGCGGGTGCTGCTGAAGATCGCCAAGTCCCAGCCGCCCACCCTGCGTCACCCCAAGAGGTGGTGAGTCCCCTGGGCTCACGCGGCACGGAGAAGACCTTGAGCTCGCCACGCTGACCTGAGCCCCACCACTGCCCTGTGTCCCCTAGTGCCACATCCACAGCTCCCAGATACCTGCAGGGGTGGGGACCCCACCGCTCCCCCCGCAGCCCTTTCCAAATCTCAACTGCCCCCCCCATGAAGAAATTCCTCCTGACGCCCGATCCACCCTCCCCGGTGCCACGTGCGCCATGCCCTCACGTCCCACCACTTGTCACTGGTGCTGCTGGTGCTGGGAGAAGCTGTCCCATGGGGACCCCGAGGCAGGGGCAGGCAGGACGGGGTCGTGGACGGATGGACAATGTTGGTCGTGGTTCCTCCACGACACAGCACCGGGGGTTCCCATCACACCGTGACCCACGGCAGGTGACACGGGTGGGCAGTGCCGGGCTGGGGACCTTCTGCCAAGCTGCCCAACACCCCCCGCCCGAGCCCCCTGGGGACCACGGCCCGAAGCAGCCCCCCCACACTCATGGGGACCATCCCGCAGGTCCGAAGACTTTAAGGACTTCCTGAGGAAATCCTTGGAGAAGAGCCCCGAGGCGCGCTGGTCGGCCACGCAGCTGCTGCAGGTGGGTGGCCCCCATCCCGTCCCCACCCTGCCTGTGCCCGGTGGTGGCCCCCAGCCCCATCCCTGCTCATCCCCGGCTCCTTCTCAGCACCCCTTCGTGGCGGGCGTCTCCGACAAGCGGCCGCTGCGGGAGCTGGTGGCCGAGGCCCGGGCAGACGTGCTGGAGGAAGAGGATGAGGAGGAAGCTCCGGTGCCCTCGGTGCGTGAGTAGTGTCCAACGCGCCGTGGGTGCAGGGGACGGCTCCCCCCGAGACTTCCCATCAGCTTCACCTCACCTCCCTGCCACCGTCCATCCCGCAGCCCGTCCAGGAGCACGGGGGCTCCTCCTGCCCCCCATCCCCGAGGGAACCCCTGCAGCATCAGCCCCCAGCCCCAGCGGGGGGGCCCAGCGAGGAGCCCCCCGTGCGGACAGAGGTAGTGCCCAGGAGCAAGACAGCGTCCGGCGACTTGAGGTCAGCGAGGAGGAAATCCTTGCCTGTGCCCACGGGCTCCCTGAGGCTCCCCTCGAGGAAGCCGTCCGAATTCCTGAAGCTGATGCGGCGCAGGTCGCTCTTCGGAGGGGTCAGGGCCCAAGAAACAGCTCGGGAGCAGCAGGGGGGGGAGGTGAGCGGCTTGGAGCACTTGGCGCTGGGTGCGCCCCAGGGGACGGCAGGGGCAGGAGGAGACATCCAGGGGTGCCAGCAGGAGGGCAGCGTCCCTCCGGAGACCCCCTGCACCCCAGCTGAGCCCCCCCCGGGGCCGGACCAGGAGAGAGACCTCGCTGAAACGCAAGAACCCCATTGTGAACCCGGGGCTGAGGAGGGAAGCCAACACACCGATACCCCACCCGTGGATGAAATGCCTGCGGAGAGACAGCTCGCAGCCCCGCTGCGCCCCGTTTCGCCCCCAAAAATTGATGAGAAAAAGGAATCAAGGGCTGCTGCTGCTCGTAGCCTGCCCATCCTGCCCGTGCCCCCAGATGGAGCCGACGGGGGCCGGAGTGGAGGCTCTGCCAAAGGGGTCCTGGGTGAGGATCCAGGAGGCCAGAGGACAAAGCAGCACCCGAGCTGTGCTGGTGCCCACCCCGAGCACCGACCGTGGGGGGGCTCCCAGCTGGTGGCAGCCCTGGACCTGTGGCCCTTGGGGACCAACGCCCGGAGCTTCAAGAAGCTCGCAGAGCATCAGTGCTGGGTCATGGCACCCTCACGAGGTCCAAAAGTTGAAGCTGGCTCCATCGGGGCTGGAGGTGGCCCTGGGAAGGACGGGGACGGAGCAGAGAGGGCACCCACGGGACCTGAGGGTGATGGGGAGCCTGAGGACACCAAAACAGAGGGGGAGAGGGTGCTGCAGGAGGGGGCATCATTGGTGCCCCGTGTGATGGAGGAGGAAGCCGTGGGGCCAGAAGCGCCTGAGGGGGGGCAGGAGCCCCCGACCGGTCAGGGAGAGGATGGAGAGAGGAACGAGGGGGAGAAAAACTCAGCTGAGTGCGAGCCCATCGCTGGCTCCTCAGCCCTGGTTAGGCAGGAGGTTGGGGGGGAGGAGGAAAAAGCCACCAACAGCGATGAAACCCCGGTGGAAACTTCTCCTGGCGAAGCCCCGGTGCCGGCAGGAGCCCAGCTGGAAGATGAGACTGGGGAAGGGCGTGTGGCTGGAGACCCCAGCGCAGAGGGGGGTGCAGCCGGCCTGGCCGAGCTGATGCCAACGGGAGAGGAGCTGGAAGCAGCCCCTGCAGGAGGGGGACCTGCCGCTGAGGGAGCCCAGACGGCAGCAGGGGATTCATCCAGCGTGGAGATCCCGGGGGCGCTTAAAGAAGAAGAGAAAGCAGAGGACGGCCCCAGAGATTGCCAGCAAGGGGCTGCTAATGGGGACGGCTGGAGGGGACATGATGGGGACGACGGAGAGCTCGGGGATGGGGCACGGCTTGGAGATGGGGCACAGCTCGCTCCAGCTCCCGGAGAACCTCTGAGGGATGAAGAGGTGGGCGGCTTGGAGAGTCACGGAGCGGTGCCAGAGCCCCTTGGAGCACACCCAGAGGCCACGAACACCTCGAGCGCTGCTGCTCTTGTCCAGTCCCCCGCCCAGGTGCGGACAGCATGGGAAGGGAACACACCGGTCATGCCAAAGCAAGGAGAAGAGCCACCTCCCGCGGAAAACCCTGCAGCCGTGCAAGGTCTGAGCACCCTCCCTGTGACACCGCAGCCCCCTCCCTCTGTCGGAGAAGCCCAGCAGGTGAGCAGCTCGCAGGCGACGTGACCCACGGCGCTGCCCCCTGCGCGCGGGCTCCACATTAGGTTTGCCCAATTTGGGGGTCAGCTGAGCTCCCACCGTTGCCCCCAGCCGCAGGACCCCCCCTCGCTGCGAAGGACGGTGAGGAAAACCCGCAGGTTCGTGGTGGACGGCGAGGAGGTGAGCGTGACGACCGCCAGGACGGCCAGCAGGGCCGGGCCGAGGGACGAGAAGACGCGCTCGGCTCGGTGAGTGGAGGGAGGCTGGGGCTGGGGGGGCCTTTTTCCAGGCTTGCGGCCCCCCTCCCGCCCCAACTCGCCCCCCCTTTAGGCGCCAGGAGCTCCGCGAGCTGCGGGTGCTGCAGAAAGAGGAGCAGCGTGCGCAGAGCCAGCTGGAGCAGAGGTTCCACCAGCAGCGGGAGCAGATGTTCCGCCACATCGAGCAGGAGATGACGGTAACGGGGACGGGGGCTGGGGGCGACTGCGGGGTCAGAGAGGGGCGCACGGCCCCCAGCCCGTGCAGGGAGGAGCTGGGGTCTCACTGCAGGAGATGCTTTTGGGGGTTCAGTTGGTTCGGTGGCCACGTCCCCGGTTGTCCCAGCCCCGTCGATGCAGTGCACAGGTCACTTTTTGGAGGGGACGCTGCCTGCTCCGTGACACCCTGCCAGGGTGTCACCGCAGCCCCCGTTAACCCTTCCCCTGCCCCTGCGTGGCAGAGCAAGAAGGAGTACTACGACCGGGAGGTGGGGAGCTGGGAGCGGCGCCACCGGCAGCTGAAGGAGTGCCAGGAGCTCAAGTACACGGCCAGGCTGCGCGACGAGGCCAAGCGCCTCAAGGCCCTCCAGGAGAAGGACTGCAGGAGGAGGCTGCAGGAGCTGAAGGGCGACGGGAAGGAGGTGAGGGTCCGGGATGGCGCTGTCCCCCCCCGGCCGTGGCACCAGGACGTGTGCCACTGGGGACCATCTACTCTGGGTGGCCGCAGGAGCAGCGGTTCCTGCAGCAGCAGCAGCAGGAGCTCAACGCGGCGCTGCAGAGGGTGGTCCAGGAGCACAAGAAGAAGATGACGTCCATCGACTGGGAGTGCATCAGCAAGATCCACAGCCTGCGACGAGGTGCACGGGGCTGGGAGGAGGAGGAGGGCGGAGGGGTCCCGGGGAGGGGAGCTGGGGGGGTTGGAGCCTGGGCCGGGTCGTGGTCACGGCGCCGCGCTCTCGCCCGGCAGCCCGCGAGGCGGTGGTGTGGAGCATGGAGCAGGGGCACCTGCAGGAGAAGTACCAGCTCTTCAGGCAGCAGGTGACGGAGCAGCACGCGCTGCAGCGGCAGCAGCTCCGCAGGCGCCACGAGAAGGTGAGGCCGGGGCCGGGCGGCCACGTCCCCCCTACCCCCGGCTCCTCAGTCACCTCGCTGCTCCGTCCTCGTGCAGGACACGGAGCGGGTGCAGCGCTTCCACCAGCTCGCGCTGGAGGAGCTGAGGAGCCAGCAGGCCCAGCAGCGGGCCCAGCTGCTGAAAAGCCAGCGCTGCGACGCCAAAACGCGCCTGGCCCTCTTCAAGGGCAACCTGAAGAGCCAGGAGGTCAACGGGGCCGAGCAGAGGGAGCTGGCCAAGCAGGTGGGGATGCCTGGAACACCGGGGGGGACGAAGCCTGGGGAGGGCTGGGGACGGGCGGCGTGACGGGGGCTGTCCCCCCGCAGTTCCTGCAGCAGGAGGAGAGGCGGCAGCAGGCGGAGGTGCGGCGGCAGCAGGAGCAGCAGGCGCAGGAGCTGCAGCAGCTGCAGCAGCAGCAGGCCGAGAACTTGGTGGAGCTGGAGCAGATGCAGGTACCGGGGAGCAGCCTTCCCGCGCCTCCCCAGGTGAATCCCTTCCACCTCTCCCCGAGTGAATCCCTTCCCCTTGCCGCCTTGCCTCTCCCAGAGGGAGAAGATGCAGCTGCTGGAGGAGCAGGAGAGGAGGCAGCTGGGGCGGCTGGACGAGGAGCACGCCATGGAGCTCAGCGAGTGGAAGCAGCGGCTGGCTGCCCGCAAGGAGGTGAGCGGTTCCCCCGCACCCGCAGCATCCCGAGCCCGTTCATCCCATCTTCGGGGGTCTGACGGAGGGCTCCTTCCCTGCCACCCGGGGCTGGGACGCTGAAATGCTGCTTCTGTCCCGCAGATGCTGGAGGAGGAGCTGGGGAACACGCTGCCAGCGCAGCGGCACGGAGAGCTGCACGGCACCCATGGCAGCAGGACCAGCCGCTTCTTCCACCTCCCCTCCTGACACTACGCCGGGGGTTTCGGGGAGAGGCAGGAGTCCTCCGGGAGCTGGGAATGAAGGACCCCAAAGGCTGCCCCAGGATGCTGAGGTGCTGCAAGGACCACGGGGGCGGCAGGCGTGGAAGCCTTCAAGCCCTCCTCAGTCCCTACCATGCAGCCGGAACAGCCCCAAAGCCCCTCGGGGCAGTCACCCCCCTGACCCCAAAGCCACGGATACAGGGGCGTTGCCCTCCTGCCAGCTGGTTACCCCTCAAGGAAATACAGCCTTTAACAAAGTCCTGGTTTGTCGTTATTTTAATAAAAATCTCCTGTCTGTGCTGTGAGCTGCCAGTGTCCCATCCCCACCATCCCCACCACCACCATCCTAGAAACAATTTCCCATCACGATGATCTCCCATCCCAGCAATTTCCCATCCCAAAGATGATTTCGCATTCCAATGATGCTTTCTCTTCCTGCCAGTGGTTTCCCGTTATAACAAGAACTTCCTAACCCCAAATTCCCCATCCCAATGACTTCTTCTCCCAACCATTTCCCTCCCTGTGGTGGGCTGACCTTGGCTGGCCACCAGCTGCCCCCCAGCCACTCTCTCATTCCCCCAACCAGACTTTACACCACTGACGCCTCTCTCTGGGCCCAGTTCAGCCAGTTTTTAACCCAGCTCCCTTTCTGCCCATCCTTCAACACCTTACCCACCAGGAGCTGATGGGGAGCAGCCTCAAATTCCCTCCTGAAGTCCACACAAACCATCCCTGGGATGGCCTCCCACCCCATCGCGCTTTCCCATCCCAACAGCTTCCCATCTCAATAAACATTTGTGATTCCCCTCCCCCCAATTTCCCACCCCAACACGTCCCCGTGCCAGCAATTCCTAACCCCAGTGGGGCTTTTGGGGGAAGGGTGACTTTTGGAGGGAAGGGATGGGGCTGGTGGCAGCAGCCCTGGGACACTGGCATTTGTGCTGCCCCGTAGGTCTGTGTGTGTGGGGGCTGGGGGCTGTTTCACCCTCCTGCTCTGCACCCTGGGGTGCTCCCAGCACGGGTTGGGGATGCGGGTGGCAAGGTGGGGATGGGGGTGGCAGCGCAGGGCAGGGGTGCAGGGGGCGGTGCTGGTGCAAGACGGGGGGGTGCCAGGGGTGAAACTGGGGCGAAGAAGGGCGCTGGGACTGGGGCTGGGGCTGGGGCTGGGACTGGGACTGGGACTGGGACTGGGATTGGGATTGGGATTGGGATTGGGATTGGGTCCGCGGTGCTGGGGCTGGCTGGAAGCAGCGCAGGACGCGGCAGGGTAACGCTGCCCTCTTGCGACCGTCCCATGGCGCTGCCTCCTCCTCCCGGGCTCACCGGCACTTCGACGGCAGGGAAACGCCGTCCTGACCGGCTTCCTTCCCCGTTATTTTATAGACAGGAGGGTTGGGGCAAAGGAGGTGCTTCCAGCAGAGCCCATCCCTTCTCCCAGGGACTCACATCGCTCAGTTTAGGGACACCGAATCTCAAGTGGGCAATGAACGGCTGCGCGAAGAGTTTTGCAACTTAATTCAGATGGTAAGGCCCAGTGGTGCGTTACAACGCCCCGTGTATGAGCTAGGGATGGGATAAGGCCCCCTGGTGCATTACGATGCCTGTATGCATATGGCTGAGGTCAACTGCATGAAGTTCAACAAGGCCAAGTGCCGGGTCCTGCACCTGGGGCGCAATAACCCCAAGCAGAGCTGCAGGCTGGGAGATGAGTGGTTGCAGAGCTGCCAGGCAGAGAAGGACCTGGGAGTGATGGTGGATAGTCGGCTGAATATGAGCCAGCAGTATGCTCAGGTGGCCAAGAAGGCCAACGGCGTCCTGGCTTGTATCAGAAACAGTGTGGCCAGCAGGGCTAGGGAGGTGATCGTCGCCCTGTACTCGGC
>JALLAJ010000961.1:65411-85939 GCA_024635365.1 Aix galericulata | reverse complement strand
AGCAGCCCCCTCACCGCTCAGGGCGTGCAGGCCCAGCCTGGTCGCCATCAGTTTGGCTTCTGCCTCCGAGCCGGGAGCCGTTCCAGGGGCCGGACCCTCAGGCTCTGCCCTCTCGCTGTGCAGCTGGCTGGAGCTGCAGAGCAGGGGGTGAGAGAGGTGGGAAAGGGGGGGCTGGGAACAGGCGTGGGGGGGGGCGAGGCGCTGCCCCGAGCTTACTGCGTGCCGAGGAGGGTGGGCAGCAGCAGCTCCTCCGAGGGCTTCCCCGTGCTGCTCTGTCTGCTGAGGGTTTTTGTCACAAACTCCTGGGGAGGAGGACGGAGCCGGTTACTGCCAGCAGCCCTCGGCACCACGCAGATGAATCCACGCCTTTGGTCCCACCCAGAGCTGCCCCACTGAGCCCCAGTTTCCCCTAGACACAGGCTCAGCGGCTCTCTGGAGAACGCCAGATCCCCCCCCCAGGATCCCAAAACCTTTCCACGCATCCCCCAGAGGCTTGCAGAGCCCAGAGCATCACGCAGCACATCCCATGGGGCCGGGCTGGATCCCAGCTCTGCCCCAGAGGCTGGCCGTGGTGCCGCGGTACCTGCAGGGAGAAGGGCTGGGCGAAGTCCACGCGGGCACAGCCGAGGCGTCGGCGCAGGGCTCGGCACGCGGCCCAGAGGCAGGCACTGAGGCTGAGGGGCTGGGCGCCGTGCTGGGGGAGAAGTGGAGTTAATTCATTAATTAATGGGGTGGCAGAGGGGGACGCCCCCACCCCGAATCAGGTGCTGTCCCAGGGCAGGAGTGGGCTCGGGGCCGCTCACCGCTCCGCTGCCCTGGAGGCTGTCGGGGGCCAGGTCGTAGGCGATGCCCACTGGGACCAGGAGGACATCGGGGACGGCGCCGTCCCGCACGGCTCGGAGCACCGGTGCCAGCCACAACTGGGCAGCAGCCGAAAGGTACCGCGGGGCGCAGGGCTCCTCCAGGAAGATCAGCAGAGGCTGCCGGCTCCTCAGCACCTCCTCGACGTACTGGAGCAGAGGGGGTGAGGCTGGGGGTGCCGGTGGCACCGCAGGGACGTGCAGGAGCTGCCACCACCCACGGCCGGGGGCTTTACCGCAGCCCGACAGCCTCACCCATCTGCCAGCACGTGGTGCTGCAGGTCCAAGAAGCATTCACTGGGTGCTTTGGGTGCTTAGGGGGGTTCCTCCCTCCCAGCTTGGGGGGTGGATGTGGAGGGTGGACTTACCGAGGCAAGCACAGCAGCTGGGAGCCCTCCGTCCTGCCCACTCGGTGCCTGCTCCATCCCCACAGGCAGGAAAACCCCTCCCAGGCAGCGCAGCAAGGCCCTGTTGGGGAGCAAAATGCTGTGGGTGCCCCCCAGGAATGGGACCGTGTCCTCCCTGCCACCTTTCTGCCCTCCCCACAGGCGATCTCATTCCCCCTGTGCAGGGAAGCAGCCGCGTGCCGGGCTGATAAAGGGCTCCCCGTGCCTTACCGGAGGCGAGGGCTGCAGTTCAAGCTGCCCACTGTCACCCTGGGCACCCCCAGGCCGTGGGAGAAGAAGAGGAAGGAGAGCAGCAGCCCGTCCAGCTGGGATTTGTGCGTGGAGAGGAAGACCAGCGGCACGTCGGGCTGTGGGGACGGAGGAGGCAATGAGGACTGGGTGCCGAGGGGGAGATGTGCAGCAGCGGCGTGCCGGGAGCGGGCGGCCGGGCTCCTCACCGTCGTGGCAGCCCTCAGCACCATCTCCAGCTGCCCTCGGTGGAGCTGCACGCTGAGGAAGAGGCGGCTCAGGAGCCGCAGCAGGACCCAGCTGCACAACCTGCGGGACGGGGCAGCACAGCAAGGCAGTGAGCAGCCCCCCAGGGCCGTGGCTGCACCCAAAGCCCCCGGAGACCTCGGCCAGGCTACGAGACAGCACCCAGGCACCATCCGGGGACGTGGTCGCTTCCCTCAGCTCCCTCCCCCTCCTCCCAGGCACAGTCCTGACCCTCCCCTGCCTCAGTTTCCCCAGCCAGGCACAAATGGGGCTGTGCGAGAGGGTTCGCTTCACGGCATCGACTCCTGATCTCACTGCTCAGCTCCCATGAAGCAAATAAACAGCTTCATTATAAATTAAGTTAAAACACTAAAGGCTGGATGTGACAAGACCACCCCCCTCTCCCCCCGGTAACAAAAGCTCAAGTCAATTACCCCTCCATCTCCCCGTCCTCCCGCACGCTGCTTACGGGAAGGATCTGAACGCTTTTATCCCCTGGGTAATTTCTTCCCTTTAAATACTTCAGACTGCTCAGAAGGTTCTTTTATTACAGCTCAATCAGACGAGCAATTAGGGTACAATGCAACCTTTAATTGCCAATTTCTCAATGACAGGAGGTAAAAGGAAAAAAAAAAAGGGGGGGGGGGGATGAAAAAGGAGAAATTTTCCTTTGCTTTGCTTTGATTTCCATCCCCCTGGTGTGGCTCCCCCCGCCACCACCACTCCAGAATTTTGTATTCCAGCTCTGCAGAGGGGGAAATATCCCTAGGAGGCCGAGCGAGACCCCCAGGAGCAACCCCCCCATGCCTCAACTGAAGAGCAGGAGGGAGCTGGAGCGGAGGAGCGGGACTGGGAATGCCCAAGCTGGGGCTGGGAGCAGCCACACAGCCCCACACCCACCTGAGCACGGGGAGGGAGAGCGGGGCCTGGATCCCAGCCAGGATCTCCAGGGCTTTCTCCTTCCACCCCTGGCGGGGCTCGCTGTTCCCCCCCGAGCCATGGGCCTGCCTGGCAGCGACGTCCCGTACCCTGCAGAGGAGGGAGGCGAGGTGGGAAGCGCGGGTTACAGCTCTTTTTTTTTTTCAGCCAAACCCGCTATGAGTTACAATAATTACAGTGTACCGGCTGCCAGCCCCGTGCTGGATAATTAGCAGTGACAAGGGGCGAGGTGACAGGTGCCTGACGAGGCCACGTCACCCGGCACCGCGCAGCAGCAGCAGCCAGAGACCAAACACGGAGCAGCCCCTGCACGAGGACAGGGTCTCTGCAGGGCCTGGGTCCCACGGGGGGGTGACACCGAAGCCCCCGGCTGTCCCCACTGACCTGCGGCTGCGGCAGACTCTCTCCGGGAGGTCCCTGGGGGTGTCGGCGGGCACCTTCCAGTCCCAGACAGCCAGGAAGCAGCAGAGGCGTCGAACCAGCCAGCCCCGGTACCTGGGCACGGAGACAGAGCGGGTGAGAGCAGCCGGGGCTGCGGTACAGAGCACCCCCGTTTTCAGGGTGCTGTTACTGCATCAGCCTCCCTCAGATGTGCTCTTTGCAAGCGTTCAAGACTTTTCTTCCCATTTTATAGCTGAGGAAATGGAGGCACCGGCACTCTGCTTGGTGCAGAGCGCTGCTCCAGGCCTCACCAGATTGCTGCCCGCTTTCCTGGCACGGAGAAGGAAATCTGGCATTGCTAGGGAAGAGCTGCGGGCTTCCAGGCTGTGAGGAAAGCTCTCCAGGCACCCTCCAGCCCTCCCCGCCTCAGCAAGCCACCCCTGCATCTGCTGACATGTCCCCGAAGCTGCTCTCGCCAGCAGCTCTGCCAGCGCCGGCACTGCTGCACATCCCAAGCCAGGGACTTTCCCAAATCCACCCCAAATCAGAACTGGGCAGCACCACTGGGTCAGAGAGGGGTGTACGTGATGTTCCAGACATCACGGAGCATGGGGGACCCGGCGTGTGACGAGGCTGTGGGTGCCCAGGCAGGGGCAGAGGGTCTCCACACCTCCAAGCTGTCTGCTTTTGATCTCAGCCTCCCATCTCCAGCCTCTTTTTTAGCATCCCGCAACTCCTGCGGCGCTCTGAGCGGAGATGAATTATTCAAAGAGTTTGAAAGCTGGGAGCTGGGATATTTCAAGCAGAAGGGAGCATAATGACCCGATTTGGAAAAACACAGCGCAGAATTGCTGAGCCGCCAGGGACCGCTCGGAAAGGGAGAGGAACCGGAGGAGTCCGGCACCTCCAAAAACTCGGGCTGAATTCAGCGACAGGCGTTTGGCAAGCGAGCGGCTCCTGGGCGGCCACGTCAGCTCCTCAGCTGCAGCAGGGGCTGGTTCACACCAGCCGAGATCCCCGCGGGGCCGTGGGGAGGAGGAAGCGCATGGGGGCTGCCGAGGCCATCTCGCATCTCCCAGGGGTGGGAGCGAGCTGGCCCCGCGTGCATGAGCTTCTCCTTGTGCCGGAGCCAGAGGGGAGAACGAAAACACCCTCTGCCCCCTCTCAGGCTCTTCCCAACAGCTTCAAGAGATCAAGTTTTGATTTAAGAAGTCCCAAGCCCTTGACACTGTGGCTGACTGCTCTTCCAGGCCACGAGGGTGACAGTAAGCAGAGGAACGGCCCAAGCCCTTTCCTCTCCGCTGTTATTATCGCTCTGCGCTCGGAGATGTGGCTTCCATTCAAAAAATAATTAACGGGACTACTTTCTGGACTAATTAGTGAGCAAGGATGACAGAGAGGCGTCCCTGCACTCCAGTGCAGCAGGGGAAGTCGGTTCCCCAGGGATTCAGACAAGAACAAAACCTGGAAAAAGGGCTTTGCCCAGCATCCCTGGCACGGGGCTCTGCTCCGAGTGCCCACGCAACAACCGGTACCGACGGTCCCGTCCTCACCTGGTGTCCTCCTCCGTCACCTGGGCGGCGCTGCGGAAGCCGAGGGAGGAGAGCTGCGCGTGGTAGAAGCCATCCTGGGAGCAGAGCAAGGGAAATGGCTGGAGGTTAGCCCAGAGCAGCTGGGAAAGGCAAACCCACCGCCACTGCACCAGCAGCCCTCAGCTGAGCCCCCGCAGCGGGCTCACCCAGCTCCTCGGGGTGCAGGTCTGGCAGCAGCGCCCCGTGAGCGGCCGGTATTTGCACAGAAAAGGGATGAAAACCTCCAGTTTCTGTCCTGAATCACAGACCCAGGTCTTCATCTGAAGAGGGAAAGAGACAGGGAGAGGGAGGGATGGCAAGGAACCTCCTTGCCCTGGAAATATGAAGTGCAGGCAAACGCTCCCCGAAATACACTGGGGCAAGGAGAAGTCCACTTCTGAACTCTCTGGGGAGAAATAAAGCTGCTACGTGCTGGTGCAAACCTGTGACCAAGCCCCAGGTTCAGCCTGCAGCTGCCTTCCTCCCCAAGCAGCCCCCTACATTTAGCTTTTAAAGGGGCCTTGTAAAAAAGATGGAGAGCAGCTTTCTGCTCAGCCAGATAATGACAAGACAAGGGGAAATGGTTTTAAACTAAGAGAGGGGGGATTTCGATTAGAGGTTGGGAGGAAATTCTTCACTCAGAGGGTGGTGAGGCACTGGAACGGGCTGTCCAGAGAGGCTGGGGATGCCCCATCCCTGGAGGTGTTCAAGACCAGGTTAGATGAGGTCCTGAGCAACCTGGTCTAGGGGTGACATCCCTGCCTGTGCCAGGGGGGTGGAACTGGGTGATCTTTGTGGTCCCTTCCAACCCGAGCCGTTCTGATTCCAGGATACATTTACGTGCCACTGTCACCAAAGGAGCGTGGGGACCTGGAAGTGGTGAGAGCAGCACCCTGGGGTGATCACCGTGCTCCAGCAGGAACAAGCCCTCGGAGACGCGTCCGGCACGGCCCGTGGAGGTCAGCTGAGGAGGCAAGGGCAGGAGAGAATCAGTGAGAGTCAGGGTGTGCAGGGAGGCTGTGGAGGCCCCTCGCCCCCACGACAGCAACCAGGAGACCTCTCCCCTCATAACCAGGGTGGGGGGCAATGGGACAACGGCAGCATGGGACCCATGGAGTGCCAGAAGGAGGTGCTGAGCCCCTCTCCCCACTTCAGGCATTTGAAGGGAAGGGACCGGCTCCTTGGTGGGGAAATGAGTTGTTCTACTGCAGAAAGAAAGAAAGGGAGGGAAAAAAACAGCAACCAACGCTCCAAAAGCCCTCGGGAAAAGAATTTGTTCTTTGTAATACAGCTCCGGCACGGCTACAATTGACTTTTCCCTCCCACACCTTCCTCCCCGCAAGCAAGGAGATGCCAATCTGTACCCAACAACCCCATGGCACCACCAAGACACAGAGATCCCCAGGACAGCAAGGACAGGAGAGAGTCGTGCAGGCAGGGTGGGATGTAACGCTGTCCTTCTGGAAATCTCCCCTCCCCAGACACCTGAGAGACACTCAGGCTGAGACCCGCAGTGCTCTGCAGCCCAGGCTCCACGCTGCTCTTCAGGGAGATGTTTACACCCCAAAATGAAGGAATAATCCTTGATTTTCAATCCCAGATTTTCAAACCCAAGCAAGGAGATGCTGCGTGACACCAGCCAACAGCAAACGCACCCACTGCTGATCAGCAGGGACACTTCTCCCTCTATAAAAAACAAATGCAGGAAAGTAAACCGTGCTAATGTGGCTCATGGATGCCAGGAGGAGCAGGGTGACAACCACAGCGGGGACATCCCAGGGTCACTCGCGTGCCCACACATGAGACCCCTCTGGCAGAGCCGGTGCAGCCCACGGAGGCTGCAAACACTTCTACCCCCGCCTCACTTCGGAGCAGAGATTTTAAAGTCATTTTATTCCAAGAAACAGCACTCAGCGAGGCTTCTCCTGGCAGCGACGGGAGCGCGAGCACTTGCTCACGCAGAAAAACAACCTGTTTTTCAAATCTAGCAGGGGAAAAGAAGGAAACAGGGGTCTGGCATCAGCCTGCCCCGGGCCACCCGGGCACCTGGGGGGGAACCCACAGGGGACCCGAGCAGGGTACACCATGCCTGGGTACAGCGGGGCGCTCGTGGCACGAGGGAACAGGGCCAGCACGCGCTGGCAGTCACCGCGTCCCCGCCACGGGGACAGCCTGTCCTTGTCCCTTGGGGAGCCTCACCTGCCTTCGGGCTGCGATGGTGTGGGGGGGATGCTCTCGGTCTCGGTGCGGGAGGGGGACGCTGTCCCGTGTCCTGTGCCGCACAGCTGGGGAAGAGAAGACAGAAACTGGGCAGAAAGAGTGGGTTTGGGGTCTGGTCCTGCAGAGGGGGCCGCTGGCACCGGGCATCCCCACGGAACCCACAGGGCTGGGGAGGGGCAGGAGGAACAGACCCAGAACGTGCCCCTCAAAGCCCTTGGTGGGGTTTGGGAACCCAACCCCACAGACCCCACGGGTCCCACTGAGCCTTGCTCATGGGGAATGCACCCCACAAGGACCCCTTACACTCTACATGGACCCTTTCACCCCACATGGGGCCACTGCACCCCACATGGACCCCTTCCACCCTACATGGGCTACATACACCCCACATGGGCCCTACACAGCCCACATGGGCCCTACACACCCCACATGGACCCCATACACCCCACATGAGCCCCACACATGCCCCACAGAGACCTGGGGGCTTTGGGAGCCCACGCTGCACGACCCCACAGGGCCCTGGGGAGCGCACAGGCCCCACACAGCCCTTACAGTCGTGGTCTGGGGGAACCCACCCTACACGGGCCCCACAGCCCCCCTAGGTGCAGCCCCCCAGGCCCCGGCCCCGCTCACCACCGCCCGGTCCGGCCCGGCCGCCCCGCTCCGCCCCCGGGTGGGCACGGCCTGAGCGGGCCCTTCCTGGGTCTCGGTCCCCGGGGTGGTGGCCACGGCCCTATGCCCACCCCCCGACCCCCCAAATCCCGGTCTCCGTCCCCCTTTGTTCCCCCTGTCCTCCCTTTTGTGCCCCCTGTCCCCGACCTCCGCAAGGCTGGGAGCCTGCGGGGGCTGCGGCGGGCAGGCCTTGAGTGAGGGTGCTGAGGGATTAAGGGGGGAAAACAAAGAAAAAATAAGGGAAAATAACAAGTAAGGACAAATAAAAAGGCATTTATATAGAGGGGGGCAGCTCCAGAGCCTGGGCAGGGGGCTGCGTCCTGCCCACCCCAGGCCCGGCTCTTTCGGGGTCCTCCAGCTCTCTGTGTTCTTCCAGGCTTTTTCCCTCTTTTTTCCTTTCTTGTTCATCACTTTTTGTGTGTGTGTGAGGGGAGATTTTCCTCATTTGTTAGCTTTTCCTCAGTTTTTCGATCTTTTTCTCACTTTTTGCTACTTTTTTCTCACTTTCCGCCAGACCCCGATAGCAGCAGAGCATCGCCCCGCAACCCCGGCAAATCTCACCCCGCGAGGAAGCTTTCACGCGGCCCAGCCCAGAATTTTGAAAAAATTTTCAAGCATTTTCTCCTCAAAGTGCCTGCTGCGGCTTTTCACCCCCCGGCGCGCCGCCGCCAGCCGCGCGGTGGTGGCCATGGTTACCGTATCTCCCCTTCCCTGCCTCGTGCCGCGCTGCCATTAAACCCAAGTACAAATAAAGCGCTTTCACAAGCCCCGGCGGCCCCGAAGCCGCTCCCAGATCTCTTATTTTTAAATATTTGAATGGAAAGAAGCATTTTTCCCCCATGAAGAAACAGATTGCCCCCGCCGCGTTCCCGCCTGACCTCCCCTCCGCAGGCGAAAGTGGCCAAATGTTGTCACCACCCCGCGAAATAAAGCAAACAGCACGGGACGGAGGGAGCGCGCCGCAGGGCTGCGATCGAGCCCGTTCCCAACCCCAGTGAGCCCCGGAGCTGCAGGCTGAGACCTGGCAGGAGCTCATCACACCTCAGCATCGCCCACGCTGCTCCCACACCAGCGCTTTCCCAGTCTGAGGCAGACTGGTGCCAGTTCTAGCCAGCCGCTGGGCCTGAGCATCCTCCCTGGCAACAACCTCTGCACCCGAGGGAGGAGGCTGGGCGCAGCAATTAATGTTTCTGCTCAATTAACCTCTCCCCGCGCTTCCCCATCGCTGGCGGGGCCGCGGGTTGGCTCAGCAGCAAGTGTGGGGTCAGCCCAGCCCAAGCAAGCCCTCGAGCCCCCGGCACGTCCCCAGGGAGCACCGAATTCCAGAGGCATGCGGACTGACGCCACACTCTTTGGGGTCTAACCAGGGCTTTTTTTACAATTTTTTGTTGTTGTTGTTGTTAGCTTTAATCCATGGGATTTAAAAATACATATATATGAATTTACATGGCCTCTTTTTTTCAGCAAACCTGGTTACGCTGAGTAGGGGGGATTTTAGTGAGTCACCATGACAACCTGGGTGCCGTTTTGGGGAAATTACCAGGAAGAGAAGGGCTGTGAGAGCCTGGGGAGTGGGGAGGAAGGAGTAAAGGGGGCTGGAGGCAGCACTGGGGCTGGGGCAAGCATCCTCTCCCACTGGGGCCATGCCCAGCCCCACAGGACCATGCCCAGCCTCATAGGACCAAGCCCAGCTCTGTAGGGCCAATCCCAACCCCCTAGGACCATGCCCATCTCCATGGGACCATGCTGAACCCCATAGCACCTTGCCCAGCCCTACAGAACCATACCCAGCACCATACAACCATACCCAGCCCCATAAAAGCCTACCCAACCCCATAGGACCATGCCCAGCCCCACAGCTCCCCTCAATGCAAGGCGGTGGGTGCGGGCTGGGAGGGCACAGGGCTAGGGCTGGCCGGGGGCCAGGGTCTTGGGGTCTCGGCGTGCGCAGCGGCCCCGGTCACACGCCCTCTCCCACGCCGCTGTCACCCCAGCACTGTCCCAGCGCGCCGGGTCGGGCCAACGGCCGCCGGCCTCTGCTGGCTTGGTTGTGGAGGAGGGGGGGAAGTGTCCGGGCTGGGAAAGGGCTTCCAAAAAAAGCTCAACCCGTTTTCAGGGTGGCCGGAGGCGACGTCCCTGCTGGGACGGGGAGGTGGCGGGGGGCCAGCACCGCTCCACCACCGCAGGGGCGAGCTGTCCCCAGCCCTGTCCCCTGGGGCTGGGCTCGGCATGTGCAGCACCACGTCCTCTGCTTCTCCCTGGGCTGGTTGTGGGGGGGGCACAGGGTGGGATGGGGCAACGGATGGGGTGGGGGGCCTGGGAATATGTGGGTAAGGAGGCAGCGGTGTGAGGCGCAGGACCCTGGTATAAGGAAGGATCTGGGGGGGGATCCTGCAGCACTGGGGGACACCAAGCACTGGGGAGGGTCCCCATGCGGTGGTGGGGGTCCCCATGCTGCACTGCAGGGCACCGTGCACCACTGTGTGTCACGATGCAGTGGCGTGGGTCGCGATACACCGGTGTGGGGCATGGTGTGCTGCTGTGGGGTGTGACACGCCATCCCGAGCCACAATACACCAGCATGGGGCACACCACACCACCACACAGCACTGTGGGTCCCGATACAGCCGTGTGGGTCACGATAGAGCAGCGTGGGTCACACTGACATGGGTCACATCACGCCACTGTGACCCCCACCCCATGGGCACAGCTCACGAAACCCCCTCCAGGGGACCCCCTGTCCCCGGGCCAAGCAGCACAGCCCTATATCAGACAGCTGAGAATCCCCCCCTCATCATTTCACATGGCACCGTTGCAAGCGGCCAGCACGGGGCTTTGTCCCCGTCCCCCGGCGCTGCCTCCCACCCCCGTCCGGTTCAACATCCTCGGGGTCGGGCCCTGCGGGAGGCAGCTGCAGGGATTTATTCTTTGGGGCGGGGGGGGTGGGGGGTGTTTTTCTAATTATTATTTATTTTCCCCGTGCGCTGCCATAAATAACCGACCCCGTCCAAACATTTTGTTCCCGCTCACCCTGCAAACATTCCTCCCGGGCGGGCGACCCGTGGCCGCGGGAGGAACTCAGCCCCAAGAGCTGCCCTTGCACCATGGGGGGGTGGTTCCAGGGCCCCCCAACCCAGCAGGGGCACGGGGCGAGGTGGCTGCTCCAGCTGGGCTGTGCCCCCGTGTCCCCTCCGCGGCGTCGAGAAGGAAGTGATTTTTTTTTTCTTATTACAAAATATCTTTTATTGTTAAAAGGCAGCGGCCCCCGGGACTGGGGGGGCTCGGCTGGGACACCCAAAAAACAGGGGGAAAAGCTGATTTCCTGGGGGCACCATGTGTAGGGTGGGGAGAAAAATCCCTGACCCCCCCCATTGCTGTTCCCGGGTCGGGGTCTGCTTGCCGAGTACCCCAGCACAGCTGGGGAGATGCCACCGGGCTCGGGGACAGGGGATATATGGCACGGGTGGCACGTGCCCCCAGCCCCGTGGGGACGGGTTTCCCGCGGCAAATTTGGCAGCGAGACGAGGCAGCGGGCGGGCAGGCGCTGCCAGCCGAGAGCCTGCTGCCCGGGGAGGAAAAGCGGGGGGGGGAAAGGGAGAAACGAGGAGGAAAAAGGGAAAACGAGGAGGAAAAGGGGAAAATGAAGGGGGAAAGGGGAAAAGGAGTGGGAAAAGGGGAAAATGAGGAGCCCCCGTGTGAGCTGGGTGCTCTAAGGGGACGGCCACCAGGACCGGCAGAGACAGCAAAGGCGAGAGGGGTGGAAGGAAGAGCAAAGCTCCCCGAAAACCGCGGCACGAACCCGTCGTAGCGTCGGGGGGCTGGGGGGGCGAGGCGCAGTGCCTCCGGGCGGGGGCGAGCCCCTCACCACGCCGTCCGGGCGCCGCGGCGGCAGAGGATGCGGCGGAAAGCCTTGCGGAAGTCCTGGTTGAAGACGGTGTAGATGACGGGGTTGAGGGAGCTGTTGCAGTAGCCGATCCAGAAGAAGAACTGGAAGACGCCCTCGGGCACCTTGCAGCGCCGGGGGCAGACGGCGCCCAGGCTGTAGAGGAAGAAGAAGGGGAACCAGCAGAGGACGAAGACGCCGATGACGACGGCCAGCACGAAGGTGAAGCGCTTCTCCCGGTTCGCCTGCGCCTTCCTCCGCCAGGGGCTGGGGCTCAGCGTGGGCGCCAGCACCACCCGCCCCGTCCCCGTGGCCAACGTGTCCCTGGGGCGCCCCGCGGGCCGTGGGGACCCCCCGGAGCCCCGGACGGCCCCCGCTGTCACCACCGCTGCCGCCGACGGCTCCTCGGGGCTGAGCAGCGAGGTCCTGTCCGCCGGCAGGGGATGGGGTCCCCGGGTGTCCCCATCGGTGGTGGGGGCGGTGTTTGGGGGCGCCGAACCCGAGGGGCTGGGGGCGGCGGGGGGGCTCTGGCCGCGGCGGTGGCGGCGCTTGGCGATCAGGTAGATGCGCAGGTAGACGAGGATCATGATGAGGCAGGGGGCGAAGAAGGAGCCGATGCTGGAGGAGAGGATGTACCAGGCCTCCTCGTTGAGCTTGCACTGCGGCCGCCCGCCCGGCGCCGCCTTCTTCTCGCCCTTGTAGACCAGGGGCGGCAGGGAGATGACGGCGGCGATGGTCCAGACGATGAGGATGCTGCACTTGATGCGGCGCGGCGTCCGCTTGGCGTTGTACTCGATGGCGCGGCTGACGGACCAGTAGCGGTCCAGGCTGATGGCGCAGAGGTGCACGATGGACGAGGTGCAGAAGAGCACGTCCAAGGCCAGGTAGATCTCGCACCACGTCTTCTGGAAGTACCAGTAGCCCAGCAGCTCGTTGGCCAGCGAGAAGGGGATGATGAGCGTGGCCACCAGGATGTCGGCGGCTGCCAGCGAGACCAAGAAGAGGTTTTGGGGCGCCCGCAGCGAGCGGCTCGTCAGCACGGCCATGATCACCAGCACGTTGCCCGTGATGGTGAAGAGCACCAGGAAGGTGATAGCGGCCGCGATGGCGGCGGTGGCCTGCACCGAGTACCCCCCCTCGGGGCTCTCCATGGCGGGGGCCGGGGGGCACGGAGCCGGGATCCGGCCAGCGGCGCTCAGCGGCCCCCCGGGACGCGGGGGACGGGGCGGGAGGATGAGGATGGGGTGGGTTTGGGGACGGGGGTCCCGCTCGCCATCCTGCTGCCGGGCTGCCCGCCTCCTGCCCGCCCCCTGCCCGTCCCCGACCCGCTCCCGGTGCCGGTGCCGGTCCCCTCCTGCCGGTGCCGGTGCCACCGGGCTCTGCGCCGCCGGGCGCCGCCTCCGCGGGGTTTTGATCGGGCGCGGGAGGGCTCTGAGCCGCCCCCGCCCCCGGGGCGGACCCGGGGACACGCGGAGGAGCCGGGGGATGCGCCGGGCTCCAACCCGCCCCCCCCGGATCGTGTCACCCCCCCCGGGATGGTGTCCCGCTCCTCCGGTGCCTGCATCCCCCCTAGTGCTTGTGTCCCCTCCCCAGCACCCACGTCCCACCCGGACCCTCGTCCCTCCCCAGTACCCGTGTCCCTTCCATGCTGTGAACCCCCCCAGCACCCCTGTCAGCCCCCCAGCATTGTCACCCTCCCCGCAGGAACCGCATCGTGCAGCAGCACCCACATCCCATCCCTTCCTTTTGGGGTCCCCCCCAATCCCAGCCACTCCGCAGCCGCCCCCCAGTTTGGGACTTTGGCCCCAAATCTTTCCCCCTGATCTCCCCGCCGGCTCCATCCCTACGGGGTTTGGATGGGGCACCCAAGCAGCTCCAAAAACTGACAGCAGAAATTCCTGGAATTGCCCCTTTTTGCCACGGTTTCGATGCACTCAGGACCCAACCTTGCCCAGGTTTTGAGGCACCGATGCCAAAACCAGACCCACAAATCCCACTGAGCGGCCCCGTTAAAACCCGTAAGAGAAATCTCAGACTGGGAGGAAGAGCAGCGGAGTGGTGGTGCCCAGCTCCATGTCCCGCTCTTCCTGCCCCATTTCTTTATTATTTTATGAGAAAAAGAAAGGCTGCCTGGGCTCTGGCACTTGTGCTGAGGGTGTGTGCAGGTTTGCCTGTTGTTTTTTTTGTCCCTGTGCGCTGTTTCAGACGGGGCAATCAACGAGGCAGCCGCTGGGCGCCATAAAACACCTTTGTCTCTCCAGCTCCTCGATCTCACTTGTTAGAAGACACTTTTATCTCCAGCTCCGCACTTTTGGGGCTTTTTTCCCTTTTTTTTTGAGGGCTGAAGATGCTTTTGGAGCATTTCCAAGGCACGCTGCAGCCGTTGCTGCTCCAAGCTCGCCTCCGTGCCCCGTCCAGCAGCAGTGTCCCCATGCTGGGGACCCGTCCTCGTCCCCCTGGTGGGGACACCGACCCGACCCCGTTTTCCTCCTCACCCCCAGGGATGCTGCAGGGGCTTAGCCCCAGCACAGCCCCATCCTTCACCCACAGCCATCACTGAAATTTGGGTTTTATTAAGGCAGAAACCGAAGCACAATGGGGCAGAGCCTCAGGCCCACTCCCCAACCCGAAGCTGGATGCAGCTCCGGCACCTGCAGGCAAAACCCCTTTTTCCCTCTTAAATGAGGTTTTCCTGAAACAAAGAGGTGGGCACAGAGAAGTCACCTCTCTGCACACTGGGGCTGGATGGGGCTCCCAGCACCGCCTCGCTGGGGGCAGAATCAGGCCCTGGTTCCTCTCCTGGCCCCATCCTGCTCCTCGCGACCACCTCGCCCCCAGCCCAGCCACGGAAACCACCAAGCCCACGTCGGGAAGCCTCTGAACGCCAAGAAAAGTTTATTTTTTCCTTTTAATGCCTTATTTTGGTACACACAGTAACTCCTACAGAGAATTGAGGAGGGCTCCCCAAACACCAGGCTTGTGTTCAAACCCGCAGCCCCAGGCACAGCAACGTGGCCGTGCTCACGGCTCTTGGAGCACTGCTGGTGTGAAATAGGGGCGTTTGGCCCCAAACTCCGGGTTTCAAGCCTTCCCACGTGCTCTGGAGCAGCGAGTGGGGAGCCCTGCAAGAGGGGAGGGCTCCCAGGTGCGTTTCCAGCCAGGTCTGAGCCCTCCCGGTGCGCTCCAGCTCCAGCCGTGGGTCTGCCCCGAGCAGCACGATTCTTCCTGCTGGGGGTAAAGACAAACAGCACCGCGCATCCCCGACAGCCGGGCAGATGTGAAACCCAGCCCCAGGCCGGTGGCTAACAAAACCCACCCGCTTTCCTCCCATGATGACACTTTTAGAACCACCTAGGTTGGAAAAAACCTTCAAGCTCACCAAGCCCAAGCACCAACCTGACTAATTCTACCTCGAAAGGGTCCAAGCCTGCAGTTTGCTCCTGCCGCCGCCCCGCGGCTCCCAGCGACGCCGCCAAACCGCGGGGGAGGGACACAGCCACCCTTTCTGGGGGGGGCTAGGGCTAAATCTACGCTCCACGGTGCCCCAGCTGCCGAGTGCCCGAAGCCGGGTCCCAGCCGCTTCTCCCACCACGGCTCTCGGCACCTCCTGCCCAGAGGCATCGCTCTGCGCCTGCCACTTTGGGCCAAGCCCCTTCCAAGCCCCCCGAGCAGCACCGGGCACTCCCTGGTATCAGTGCCATGAGCAGGGCTCCCCGCTGTGGGTTTCAGACCAGCCGGGGGTCCCCTTCCAGCTCAACCTGCAGGTCGCAGACACCCGTGAAGTTGATCTCTTCGCCAGCCCGGCCGGCGCTGATGGAGCCGCTGCCGGAGGGAGGGGACAGTCGCTGGATGCCGTCTGCCACGGGGCTTCTGCTCACGTAGGCTTCCAAGGATTTCAGGAGCTGCTTCGGTTTCTTTTTGGCGGATAACTCCAGTTCTGGAAAGGTCAAAGGAAAAGCATGCCAACAGACAGCAAGGGCTGGATGGTGGCAGGGATAGCGTGGGATGCATGCTCCCAGGGTAAGGCAGTTCCCCAAATATTTACAGACCATTTCTCGTGTCCCAGTGTATCGCCACTATCCCCTCTGGGAAAGGCACGGTTGTTTTGCTCACAGAAGGCTGCCC
The DNA here is from genome assembly GCA_024635365.1 of Aix galericulata. NCBI lineage: Eukaryota > Metazoa > Chordata > Aves > Anseriformes > Anatidae > Aix > Aix galericulata. Next base: position 70,407 of record JALLAJ010000961.1, on the reverse strand, counting down.
TTGGGCTGAGAGCACAAAAAGCTCCTCGCCACCCCCCAGCGGAGCTCAGCACCACAGCCCCAGCACCCCCCCAGCTGACCCCACTGAAGGGGAAGCCCAGAGCTGCCAGGGGGCAGGACCAAGCCCACTCCTGGCCACAGGAGGAGGACTGTGAATTGAGAGAGCCATTAGCACAGCGCATCCGAGCAGCTCTGCTTCCATCAGGGCCGTCTCCCCCGGAGTAAACATCCCTGCTGCTTAATGCGGTGCTTGCTGCGAAAAGCACGGCAGCGGCCGCCCCGCTTACACGGCGACACCACAAACAGCACTTATGCAACCCAGCGCCGCGCTACGTCAGCGAGCCTGCAGGAATCGGGGCGAGAATGTCCCCGTTTGGTCACCCCGCCGCTGTGATTTGCCACCCCGAGGCACCACGACACGGCGTCCCTCCAAAAGCGGCGGGCGCTTGCCTGTCAGATTTGAGACTCTGAAGGCAAGGAAAAAACAACACAGGGTGCTAAGATAATAGCACCACTTGTTGAAAAAGCTCTGCGTGAAGATGTAGGGCTGGGGCACCGCACCCCACTGAGCTCGTCCCAGCAGGACGTGGTGCTCCCAGCAGAGCAGAGAGCACCAGAGCACACCCGGCTTGGTCCCTGCACCTTGGGCCACCTTCCTGGCTGGGAGAGGAGGGCGAAGCGTGGGGAAACGCACCCTTCAGGAGGAAGCCGGAGTCAGCAATGGTTTTGTGCTGCGACTTCCAGACCCGGTAGAGCTGCAGAAACGCGGCTGCGTACACGTCGTTCAGCACGGCGATGACCTGCTGCCTGCGGTTGCACTCCCTGCCCGGGGACAGGGGGGCTCAGCCGGCAGAGCCGCCACCACAGGGACCGAGCCGAGCCGCTTCTCCTCGCCTCTCCTCCCGGGCAGCCCCCGTGCGGCAGCCCCGAGGGCAGGAGGGCGCAGCACAGCCCGGCTGCAGGGCTCAGTCCTCACCTGGAGAGGCATTCCTCCCTCAGGGCCTGCAGGACGATGCGGGTGATGTTCACGGACATGATGCAGAAGGGGAAATTCTGCAAGAGAACCGGCGTTACGTCGGCTCTGCCAGACGGGCGTCCTCCCTCCCAGCACCCAGAGGTGCCTCCACACCACCAGCCCCTTGGTGCTGCGGCTGCACGGCCCCAAAGCCACGCGGTGATGGCTGCAGGCAACGGATTCACAGATCAGGACGCTGAAGTTCTGCATGCAGGCTCAGATGGACGCCGTGGATCCAGCCAGGCTTGAACATAAAAGCAGCCAAGACTGCCCCAAACGGGAGGAGGTTGGCTCTGCTCACCCTCCCTGTCCCACCGTGCTCCTGGCAACACCACGCGGGGTCAGGCGTTCGGTCTGGTCCGTGCCAGCCCTCTGGACCCCTGAGCCCCGCCAGGGAAGCTCTGCTCTCTAAAGTCTTATTCCCAGCAAAAAAAAAAAAAGAAAACAACCCCTCAGCTCTCTGGGGACCACCTGCCTCACCCGAGCAGCGTGAGGAGGACTAAGCAGCCAGCAGAGCTGCTCTGGCTGGTGGGGAAATCCCTGGTGGAGCTGCAGAGCCCTGCCACAAGTGGCCCCACAGACCCCACCACCGAGCAAAGAGGCGCGGCACAAAATCAGGCCCTAGCTGTGAAGACAGGAAGGTTTCCATGCTTACCTTTCCCTGAGCTTTAGAAAGAGAGAGGTAAATACCACGGCAGAGGGTGAGCAAAGAAGGTGGGAGGACGTGCCTGTGTTTCGTGGTGGGACAGCCTGAAAATCTGCCGAGCCAGAGGCAGCGTCTGCGCGTCCATGACGAAGTGCAGCATTTGCATCAGGCCCAGCATCCCCGTCCCTCGCAGGTCGGTGCCCGGATCCGCACCTGGAAAGCGAGGAGGGTGAATCGAGGCTGCTGTCAGCCCCCCTTCGTCCCGGGCTGCCTACTCCTGGCCACAGCCCTGGCACTTGGAGAGCAGAGGAACCTCAGCGACCACATCACATCCCGGGGGAGTTTCCTGGGAATTCCCCTGTCTAACAGGCGCTGAATGGTGCCATACCCCTTTGATGTGGGCATCACAAGCACTTCTCTCCTCCCCTCATGCCGATTCCCTCAGTATCTCCAGGAATTTGGATCTTCACGCACTACCCACCCCGGGGCAGACTTGGCTGAAGCTGCTAAACTAAATCAGGGGGATTAAAACCGGTTGTGTACTCGATGGTAAAGAGGGAGCCGTTCACCTTCTCCCACGGGCTTTAAGCTTCATTAAACGCTGGCCTATTTAACTCAAGTCAACCAGACCGAAACACCCCGGTGAAGCCACACTTGAGAAGACAGAGGCAGCTTGAATCACGCTGTTTTCAGCACGCAGCAGAGGCTGAAAGCAACCCGCGACGCGCCCTCGGTGACAGAGCCCTGAGCAGGGCCTGGCTGACAAACCAGCCCTCCGGGGACGCCTCATTAGCCGCAGAGATCGCTCGCTAATGAAGAGCATTAACGGCCCCAGCAAAGCGGTGACAGCAGCTTCCTCTGTCCCCTCCGGCTGGACGCAGGCTGCAGAGTGCAGGCCCTGCCTGTGACACCTGGCTGGGGCAGAAACCGCCAAATACCCGCTGCAAAACCACAGCAGGGGCAGCAACTGCAGGCAGGCAGAGGGCAGCAGCTCCCGAGGAGACCGCCGAGACCCCTCCTCGCTCAGGTTTGCCCCGGGTGTCCCCCCCGCGCCGTACCTTGGAAGCCGAGCTCCTCCCAGTGCGCGCCGTAGCGCGGGCAGCCCAGCCGGGAGCACGTCAGCTTCTTGTAGATGGTCTGCAGGATCCTCATGTGCACCGCCTCGCCGTCATCCAGGCCACCTGGCAGAGAGGATTCCCCTGGGTGACACCGGGCTCCCCTCCGCTGTCACCGCCGGGCAGGACGGGAGCCACCCCCAGCGGCAGCGGGATGCAGGAGGCCGGCTGGGAACGAGATCCCGCAGCAGGGAGCAGCTGAGGGGAACAAGGAGCATCCCTGCTGCGCTCCCCCTGCTGCAGGGGAGAACGGAGGGATTAAAAACAGCCCGGGAGGCGCCGGAACACAAAGCTGCGCGCTGTGTGAGTGCCGGGGGGGGGGTAAATAACGCAAACAGCGCGGGACAGACCGCTGGCTGGAAAGTTTTCCCCGCCTGGGGAACCACAACAACCACAAATCGCAGGTGGAGGAAAGGGATCTCCTCGTGCAAGTGTGCTCCGGGCACCTGCCCCCCCTGCCAGGAGGCACGAGTGTGCAAATGGGTGAAGCAAAGGAGACAGGAGGCGTCCTTTGGGATACGTGTGCGCACCGTGCTGCGCCCCGGGACCCCCGAGCGGTGCTCGGTGTGACACTGGGGGGGCCACGGGGGGCAGGGGGGGCACTCACACTGAGCCATGGCGAGAGCCAGGTCCCGCTCGCCCTGCAGCTGCTGCTGGAGCCGCGGGGGGCCGAAGAGGAAGCGAAGCAGAGCGGCCAGGCCCTGCCTGCGCGCTGTCGCCTGGATCTTCTTCTGCGGAGAGGAAAAAAGGCAAAGAAACGATGAGGGGGGGGCGGTCCCGTGGGAGTTGGGGGTGGGGAGAGACAGCGGTGGGCAGAGCAGGAGGGGAGGGACCGCAGAGAGCCGAGCAGGACAGGAGCAAGGGGAAAGAGGAGCATGAGGTGAGGGGACAGCACGAGGCGGGGGACAGGGCGATGAGGCAGGACCCACGGCCCCGCAGCCTCCCCGCGCCCCCTCTCCACCCGGAGCCGGCCCCGAGGAGCCGCGTCCCGCACGCACCCTGCAGGCGGAGAGGTCGGCGGTCTGGAAGTGCTGCAGCGCCTCGTTGAAGGAGATGAGGGGCACGGGACCGGACCTCCCCGGCAGCCCTGCGGGGAGGCGCGGAGCAGCGTCAGCCCTCCCGGCCCAGCCCGGCCCCGAAATCAGCGCCGGAGCTGGCTCCTGCCCGACCCCCCCACCCCAGGCGCTTTTGGGGTCAGCGCTACCTGGCTGGATCTCCTCCAGCGCCTCCCATTCCTCCCGCGCTCTCCGCGCCTCCTCGCTGCTCTCTGCCGAGGGAAGCAGGCGCTGGAGGTGAGAAGTGGGGAGGGCCGGGGGGGGCTCCCTGCCCCCCGCACCCCACACCGCAGCCCCCCGGCCGCCGGCAGAGCCCAAGCCGGGTCCCGGGGGCTCCGCAGCTCCCCGGGGGCTTCCACCAGGGGAAGGGAGCAGACGAAGCAGGGAGGGGGGGGGCAGCTTACCGGTGCCCCCCCCAAACGCCTGCAGGAGGCCGGGCTGCGTCGGAGCCGCGATCTAAGCCGGGAAAGAGACGCAGCGCTCAGCGGGGCCGCCCCGAGCCCCCCGCCGCCCCCAAGCCCCCCGCCGCTCACCCCTGACACCCCGGGGGCCGGCGGGGACAGCGGGGGCTCCTCGGGCGGCGCCGGGGGGGCGCTCATGGCCTGCGGGGGGAAGGTGGCACCGGTCAGAGGGGGGCACGGGGGACCCCAAAGATCCCCAAGGAGCCCCTCAGGGGTCCCCAATGACCCCCCAAAGGGGTCCCCCCAAGGGAGTCCCCAATGAGCCCGCAAAGGGGGTCCCTGAGGTCCCCACTGAGCCTCCCAAGGTTCCCACTGAGACCCCAAAGGGGGTCCCCAGGGGTTCCCAATGACCCCCCAAAGGGTTCCCCCCAAGAGGGTTCCCATGAGCCCCCCAAGGGGATCCTGAAGGGGGTCCCCAAGGTCCCCAGTGAGCCCCCTAAGGGGATCCCCCAAGGGAGCCCCCAAAAGAGGTCCCCGAGGGTCCCCAATGAACCCCAAAGGGGGTCCCCCCAGGGTGGTCCCCAATGAGCCCCCCTCAGGTCCCCAAAGGGCCCCCCACAGGTCCCCAATAACCCCCTAAGGGGGTCCCACAGGGGGGGCGTCCCCGAGGGTCCCCAGTGACCCCCCAGAGGGGTCCCCAATGATCCCCAAGGGGTCCCTACGGAGCCCCCCAAGCCCCCAATGGACCCCCAAGGGGGTCCCCAA
>JALLAJ010000961.1:27114-65174 GCA_024635365.1 Aix galericulata | reverse complement strand
GGCGTGGTCTGAGCAGGAGTGGGCGTGGCCTGGGCAGGAGTGGGCGTGGCGGGAGCGCGCCGGCGGCGGGGGCGCGCGGCAGTCGGGCGCTGCGCCATGGGACTGTGCGCGCTGCTCGCCTTCGGCCTCCTCCTCCTCCTCCTCCTCCTCGCCCTGCTCCGCTGGGGCTGCTCCCGCGGCCCCAACCCCTTCGCCGCTGACGCCCGGCGCCCGCCGGCCCCGCTGGTCACCGACAAGGCTGCCCGGAGGGCGGTGCTGAAGGCAGGTAGGGGCCGGAGCCCCGTCCCCGTGCTCCCCGGGGTGTCCCGGGATGAGTCCGGACCCCCGGACCCACAGCCCCGGGGTGTCCCAGGACCCCCATCCCCCGGGACTCCCAGCCCAGGGGTGTACCGGGACCCACATCTATCAGGTGCCCCATTGCTGGGATGCCCCGGGACCCCCATCCCCTGGGATCCCCAGCCCTGGGATGTCACTGAACCCCCATCCCCCAGGACCCCTGTCCCCAGGATGTCCCGGAACCCTCATCTCCTGAGCACCCTGTCCCCGGGATGCCCTGGGAACCCCATCCTCAGTATGTCCTGGGACCCCCAGGACCCCCATCCCCCGGGTACCTGTGCCCAGGATGCTGCAGAACCCCCATCCTCGGGATGTCCCAGGACCCCCACCCCCGGGACCCCCATCTCCGGGACACCCCTTACCCCCCTCAAGTGCCCCATCCCTGCGGCATCACCCCCCGTCGCCATTTCGGGAGCCCCTGCTGAGGACCCCGCTCCCGCAGTTTTCTCGGCAGACAAAGTCCCCGCGGGGCTGGATGCCATCGTCATCGGCAGCGGCATCGGGGGCCTGGCGGCGGCCGTGCTGCTGGCCAAGGCCGGCCGGCGGGTGCTGGTGCTGGAGCAGCACGGCAAGCTGGGGGGCTGCTGCCACACCTTCAGCGAGAAGGGCTTCGAGTTCGACGCCGGTAAGCGCGGGCACGGAGAGGGCGACGCTCGTACGGGGTGGGAACCAGCCCGGGACCCAAAGCCCTCGGGGGGGGGAACCCGGGGACGCTGCCCCCATGCAGGGAATTGGGATCGCAGCGTCGTCCCCAGCACGCACCCAGCGCTTTGCTGGGATGAGCGGTGGCATCTCGTAGATGTGCCCTCACCCAAAATTTCCCCTGCTGAAAGAGGGCATGGTCACGGTGCTGCCATCGCGATGCTGCTATCGCGACATGCCCTGTCGCCGTGACAGCCACATCCCTGTGGCACCCCCTGTTTGGGCAGATCCCCGCAGCACGCTGCTTCCAGCGAGACAAAGTCGTGCTCCGTGCGTCTCGCAGCGTGCCCAGGATTAATTATTGACAGCAGCGTGACGAGGAGGGGAAGTTTATGTCAATGTGTACCAGAGCTCCTGAAAAACCAGCTAAAAATGCTGCGTTGAGCACTTGGGTTTCCTTTCGGACATGAGCTCTGCCTCAGCAGCGGGAGGAGCCGGGAACTTCACAAGGATGTGGTGCGAGGAGAATAAACCCCAAAATCCACAGAATAAACCCCAAATCCCCCCCTAAACACCCTGCCGTGGCTTCTTGCAGGGATCCACTACGTGGGGCAGATGCGCGAGGGCAGCATGACGCGCTTCATCGTGGACCAGCTGACGGAGGGGCAGCTCGAGTGGGTGCCCATGCCGGCCGCCTACGACGCCGTGGTGCTGGGGGAGCCCAGGCGCAGCAGGGCGCACCGCGTCCTCACGGGGGAGAAGGAATACTTCAACGGCTTGAGGGAGCGCTTCCCCGGAGAAACGGCTGCCATCAATAAGTTCGAGCAGCTCACGAAGGTACCGGGGGCACGGGCTCGGTCACATTCCCTCCGCTCACGGGGCTGTGGTTGGAGCTTTTGGCTCCGGTTCCTAGCTCTAGGGTCACGTGAGGGAAAGGAAATTCTTCCCCTTGGCTGCCCCGGGGACAGCTTTTTGGCAACCACACAGCGCGGTGGTGTTGCACAACCTGCCTCCGCGCAGAGCCTCGCCATCCCGAACACTTCGGGAGAAAAACCTCAAAATCTCCACTTTGTACCCCAAAAGCCCCGCGTCGCACACAGAGCTTTTAACCCATCTACGGACACCCTGCGTGTGCTCAGAGCGGGGCGCGAGCAGTGAAAGAAAGCAGAAAAAAAGCCCACTCCGTGCCCAGCCCCTGGTTGTTGGCAGCCCTGGCGGCCTCCCCTGGCACGGGGAGGGTCGGGGGCGCGCTGCGACAGCCCCCCTCTCTCGCAGAGCATCGTCAGCGGGATGAAAGCCGTGGGCATCCTGAAGCTGCTGCCCCTGCCGCTGGCCCGGCTGCTGTGCCGCTCGGGGCTGCTGCCCTGGCTCAGCCCCTTCTGCCAGATGGCTTCACGCAGCCTGAAGGACGTGGTCGACGGCCTCACCGCCAACGCAGAGCTCCGCGCCATCCTCAGCTACATCTTCCCCACCTATGGTAGGGCGCCGCGAGGCTCGGACACCCAGCAGGGTGAAGTTAGACCCTTCCCAACAAAACCAACCCGCCCAAAACGCCGCTCTGCTTTGCTTTTTTGGATGTGTGCCGGGCAGATCCCAGCTCCCCGCGCTTGGCTTCGCATCGCGTCGCTGCTGCTGGACCGCCCGGAGCCCTCGGTGCCATCCTCAGCGCTGTCACAGCGTGTCCCTGCCCGCTGTCCCCTGCTCGCCTTCGTCCCCAGGGCTGTGGCTTTTCCTCCGCATCCTCCGGCTTCCCAGCAGGACTCCTGCACGCGAGGGAGCAGCCGTCCTGCGCTAACCTCCTGCTTGCCTCTGTGCTGCAGCCTCAGCCGTGCTGAACCTTCCTGCTGCCCCGAACCCTCCTCCTGCCTCGCAGCTCCCTCCTGCCCTGCTCCCGGGGGCAGCTGGAGCTCGGCGGAGGCTTGCAGGAGATGCGGGGCTGCCAGCCCCAGGCTCCAGCGCCCTCCCTGCACCTCGTGGGGCCCTCGGTTCTCTTCCTCTCAGCAGCCAGCCAACGCTTGCCTCATCCTAAAACCTTTGGGATAAAGCTGCAAACCCAAGAAAACCCCGATTTGGTGAGAACGCCCCTTGCACTCGCCCTTTTTCCAGGCGTGCTCCCCTCGAAGGCCAGCTTCTCCATGCACAGCGTCCTGGTGAACCACTACCTCCACGGCGCCTGGTACCCCAAAGGGGGGGCCGGGGAAATCGCCTTTCACACCATCCCCATCATCCAGAGGGCCGGGGGCAACGTGCTGGGCAGGGCGCCGGTGCAGAGCATCCTGCTGGATTCCCAGGGCAGAGCCTGCGGTGAGCGACGGGACGGGGCCAGACAGCATGGAGGGGACGCGGCTTCCCCCACCCCTGCCTTTAACCGGAGCCTTCCTCCCCTCCTCGCCTCTCCCCTCCAGGCGTGAGCGTCAAGAAGGGGCAGGAAGCGGTGAAGATCTTCGCTCCCACCATCATTTCGGACGCTGGATTATTTAACACCTACGAACGGCTCCTGCCGGCGGAGGCGCGGGCTCTGCCTGGTAAAACGCGACGGGAGCAGCCCCGCGGGGTGGGACGAGAGCTGGGTTTGATTGAGCTTAGCGCAGTAATCCCCTCTCGGCCACAGCATCCACATCAGGGAGCAGCTTTGTAATTCTTTGCTGGAAGAGTTGCTGGTACCAGCAAAACCCAGCGGCAAGCCCGAATCCCTTTGCAGGGGCTTAATCGAGTCAAATTGGCTTGCCGGAGCTGGCGTTGCTGCTTGCTGCAAAAACAGCACAGACACAGTGCTAGGACTGGTGAAACTCTGCTCCAAGCTGAGCTTAGCGCTGCCACCAAACTCCCTGCTGACACAGTGGGAGCTTTCTGGACGATGATATTGGACAAGTGTTCAGTGTTTGCAGAGCGGGAGCACGGCTGAGTCACAAAAAGCAGTTAAATGCACCGAAAGCTCATGCTAAGGTTACCCTAAAACCTCCCCGATGTGACACGACGGCTCCGCTGCCGTCTGTACAGCTGCCAGCTGCCCTCCTGCCCTTGGGGGCTGGGGGCCATCAGTTTTGCAAGCCGACACAACCAAGGGGAGCAACGCAGATTTGTGAGGGGCTTCCTCTAGGAAAGGAGAAGCTGCCGCTTCCCCGTGGCTGAGCAGCCAGGAAAACACTAATTTTCCGCTTCTTTCCCCCGTATCGCAGAGGTCCAGTCCCAGCTTGGCATGGTGAAGCACGGCGAGGCGGGTTTCAGCGTTTTCGTAGGTCTTACGGGCTCGAGCCAAGAGCTGGGGCTGGAAGCCACGAACTACTTCGTCTACCCAGGAAATAACCTGGATGAAATGTACGTTCGCCTTCATCTCCGCCGTGCTTCGCTGAGCGTTAAGGAGATAAATTCCCAGGCGGTGGCTCAGCAAATGCTCAGAGTGCTCTCGGCAGATCCTGGCCGCGTGCTGCTGTGGCTCTGGGGGGTGTTTGCAGCAAGGCTTGCACAGAGCCGGCCCCGACCCCTGCGTCTCTCTGCAGAATGAAGCGGTACCTGACTTCGTCCAGAGACGAGGCCCCCAACAGCATCCCCTTCCTCTTTGTCACCTGCCCCTCGGCCAAGGACCCCACGTGGGAGATGAGGCACCCAGGTGAGGGCTGAAGCTGGGCAGCGACTCGAATTTAGGCTCATTTGCCGGCTGCGGATGAGGAGTTTCCCCTCAAGCAGCCAAATAACGCCCCGGGGTTTTGCAAACTGGGGGGTGCAAGTTGGCTTTGTTCAGGGAGGGGTCTGTTCAGGAGCTTGCTCTGTGACGAGGGGAAAGGGAGGAGAGGCTCCATTTGGTGACTGCACCGAGGACGTGGGGCCACAGCTACCTGGACACGTCCCAGACGTTGCTGGGATTATTTGGGGCTGGGTTGGTGGAGGTGAAGTGGGGGCAGAGGGGGGCAAACGCCAGCCGTGTCCTGCTGCAGGTAAATCCACGCTGGCCATCGTGACCTTTGCCAAATACGAGTGGTTTGAGGAGTGGAAGGATGAGCCGGTCAACAAACGGGGAGATGCTTACGAGGACCTGAAGAAGACCTTTGTGGACGCCGTCATGGAGGTTGTCTTCAAACTCTACCCCAACATTGAGGACAAGGTGAGGAAATAAGGGGTTCGCGGGTCCTCCGGTTCCTCTCCTGAGTCCCTGCTGGGTCCTGGGTGGCACCAGCCTGCTCAGCTGCCTCCTGACCACACGTGGTGCGGGGGGGCTGGCTGCTGTCCTCCAGGACTACACAGTGCCCAAACTTGGCCACGAACACCACCCAGGGGCTGCAGGGAGCCTCGTCCCAGACCATCCCCCATGGCTGGGGGCACCAGACCCCCTTTGCCATCGCGCCTGCCTTTGTCCCCTGCAGATCGAGTACATCTCTGGGGGGTCGCCCCTCACCAACCAGCACTACATCGCCAGCCCCCGGGGGGAGATCTACGGCATCGACCACGACACCACCCGCATGCAAGCCGAAGCCATAGCCACCATGCGGCCACAGACGGTTGTCCCCAACCTCTTCCTGACAGGTACCACAGCCCCGTCCTCGGGCGAGGATGTCCCCAGGGAATTGGGGTGGGAGGACAGAAATCTTCAGTCCCTCAGTGGCCCTCTGTGCCGTGGGGTGCTGCAAGAGCTGCTGGCACGCACCAAAGCGCATCGCCGCCACGTGGCTCCAAGGGCAGGAGGAAAGGGCCGGGTGTTCCCCAGCTCTGGGACATGGACTCCCTGCCCGGCGCTGGTTTGTTACTGCTGGGCAGGATGAAGCCCGTTCCTGCTCTCTTCCAGGGCAGGACGTCTTCACCTGTGGCTTTGTGGGAGCCCTGCACGGAGCCCTCTTCTGCGCCAGTGCCGTCCTCAACCGCAACCTCTACCTGGACGTGTTAAGGCTGAGGAAGCGCACGCAGGCCCCCGCCAACGACTACAAGAAGAGAGATTGAGGCCTGGCGTCCCACCAGTGCCCCCTTCCCCTCCCCGCCTGGCAAATCACCCCTGCACCACGGCTCAGTGGTGGCTTTTGGCATAGGTAGCGCATCCTCCTCTCACGCAGCTCCGAAGGATGGAAGGCCAGGAGGAAGCTGTTGCTGGCTTGCCTCGGGTCCTTTCCAGCTGGAGCACACCTTCTTCCGCCACAACGCACACCACCACCCCGTCCCGGCTGCCCTTTTGAGGGCAAATCCCTTTTCCCAGCACTGGGGACACCCAGAGCTGACACGGGCAGTGTTGGCCGGGAGCAAAGTTGCAGCACTCCCCAAAAATGGGGTGCGCCAGGAGGCAGAGCCCAGCAGCTGCCACCAGCAGCACCCTGCACAAACCTGCCCAGGCAGCGTCAGTCCCGCTTGCTGTCAGTCCCTGGGTGGATGATGGCTGCATCGAAGCGAGGGCAATTCGCCCCAGGCCAGGCCAAGCCCCATTGCTGCGTGTTAATGAAGGCACAGGGGGCTCACCGAGGCTCCCTCGGCAAGGAGCCTGCTCCTGGCTCCAGCCCTCGTCCTGCAGCCTCGTGGCCACTTGTTGCCCGTGGAGTTTAGTGGATCAGCAGCGCAGGCGTTGTTGCATGCCCAGGTGGATTGATTCAAGCTGGATTTAAGGTTACTGAGGAGCCACGGCACGCGGTGCTCACCAGCCCTATGGGGCATCCCACGACGTGCCTTGCTGCGGCGGTGTCGCACACTGCGATCCCACAGCCCTCGGTCCGGTGATGCTGCAGACCTGGGTGCTGCTCATCACCAGACGTGTGATGGTGCAAATCCCCCCTCCTTCAGAAGCAGCAAAAAGCCCGGCCTGTCTGCTGGCCGGGAGAAGCTTGGGCACGCGATCAAAGCCCCCTCCTACCACCGCGGTGCTGGGAAGGGAAGCACGTGAAACCAAATAAAAAAGCCTCGTGATGTGCTCAGTGCCTCGTGATGTGGGAGCAGCCGGGCTGGGGTTAGGGTGGCGTGAGGGGGCTGCTCGCATCCCCCGGGGGATGCAGAAAGGGCTGAGCAGAAACCTCCCTGCGCTCCAAACCCCCCAGCTGGGTGGCGGAGAGCAACGAGCCTGGTGGGCACTCAGGGCTTCCCAGCAGCCTGGGCAAGCTGGGGAAGGAGAGAGCCGTGCTCCTAAGGAGGGGGGCAAACCCCATGGCTGGGGGCTGCCCTGCACCAGCACGGCCTGCTTATGGGGACAATAAAATAAGGGGGCACCATAAGTGGGTGCCCCCAGCACGTGGTGCGCAGCTGACGAACGCCTCCCCGTGCCAGCTGAGCAGCCCGGCTGCGTGGACTTCAGCCCCCAGTTAAAGTCCTGCTGGGAGCCACGGGGGAGCTGGAGGGGGCGGTTTTCCAGCAGCCTGCTGGGGAGCAGGAACCAGATGGATTTGGATGGATTTGGGGGGACTGGAGTGAGGGAGATGCAAACTCCACATGGGAAGAGCAGGGGAGGGGTTCCCACAGCACAGGCATTTCTCTCCTCCCCTTCCCATGCAGGGAGGTGCGGGTGAGCAACCCCCTGCCCTTGTCAATGACCCCCTTGGACCAAAATACTCTTTTTTTGTTGTTGTTTTGTTTTGTTTTTCCCCCTCCCTGCATGCCCCAGGCTGAGCAGTGCTCAGCAAGCCCAGTGGCAAACCGTGGCCATCTCCTGCCCCAGTGACTCACGCCCAGGTGACACCAGGCGGGTGACAGGGCACTGCTCCTGCCTTGCCCTCCTCCTTCAGCCCATGCTGACGCTGAGTCGAAGGAGCACTCGGGGCTCAGCCTCCAGCCCAAGCTCCTCGTGGGGGTTTAGAGCCCACTAATGCTCCCGAGGAGATGCCCCAGCACGGCGCAGGCCAGGCAAAGCCGGGCTCTCATCATCGTCAACACCGATTTCTGCTGCAGTGCCGGCGATGTGGTGCTCGGGGCCCGGAGGGGAGCCAAGAGGGAAGCGGAGAAGCTTTCGAAGGCACTGTCAGAGCTCAACTACAAGGTGAAGCTGATGCACAACAGCACGGCCAAAGAGATGGAAGACCTTTACCAGCAAGGTACGCGCCCCTGCAGCACCATCACGCTCCCCAGAGCCCAGCTCCCAATTCCCACCTCTGCCTCTGCCCAGCTTGGTCTGAGCGCCCTGTGACAGCCCGAGTCACTGCACAGCGGCAGCTGGGGACTCTCCCCAGAGCCCTTTAGGGTCACCCCACCATGGGGCTCAGATTTGGATAGGCAGGGAGTCCCCAGCACACTGTGGCCCCAAACTGGGCCACAGCTGGCGGGGCTGAGGTTCGGCTGTGCCCCCGCAGAGTGCAGCCGCGAGCACGGGGATTTCTTTGTGAGCATCATCTCCAGCCACGGGGAGGAGGGGGCCGTATTCGGCTCTGACTGCAAGCCGCTTCAGCTGAGCCGGATCTTCCAAATTTTGTCACCGCAGAATTGCCCGGTGCTCACCGAAAGACCTAAAGTCTTCTTTATCCAGGTAACGCAGCTGCTGGTGATAACTTGATCCCTTTTGGCTAAGTTTCTGCAGAGTTAGACTGGCGCAAGCACGAGCTGTCAGAGTGTGGTTGGTTTAACTGTGGGCTTTTCTACCCCTGTGCGAGCTCGGTCTCTTCTTCACGCCCTTTCCCCCCACACAACCCACCGCCCCTCTGTTTTTCATGCTGATTTTGGGGTCTCCCTGCTCACTGCACTACCCCCCCCAGACACCACCAGGGTGTGGATAAATCAGTAAGAGTTGCCTTCAGATTTTATCACCGTGCCCCCCTCCTGCAGTGGGGCTCTGAGAAGCCCAGAAGGGGCCTGGAGGTGCGGAGGAAAATCCCCCACACCTGGTCCCCTGGGGAATGGGAGCGCGCCCTGGCAGGACGGCGCTGGGAGCTGTACCCGATCGGCTCAGGGAGGATTAGGCTAGCTCCCTGAGCAAACACACAGTCCGGCAACCTGCAACCTCGACTGATACCAGCTCTGCTGCTCAAATATGCAAATACGCAGAAATCTTCACCTGAAAGCAAGTATAGATTACTCGCGTCACTCGCTTCCTTCTGAACAAAGGGCTCAGCCACCGTGCAGGGCATGGTGACGACCAAGGACGTCTCCAACAGCCAAGCCCGCAAAACCAGGGACCGGTGTGGGCCCATGCTGACACCTCACCCGAGGGCTGTCCTCCCTTCGGGCTAACACCACAGGGTCCTGCTGGTCCCCTTGGCACCACTGTGACTCCCAGTGGCCTTCACCCACCTCTCGTTCAGTGCAGCTCCTTTGTGGGCAGCTCCGGGGGCCAAGCGAGGATTTACCACTGGGGTGTCGTTGCACAAGGGGCTGTGATGGGTCCTCAGGGCGGGCTCAGCAGTGCTGGTCCTCCTCCAGCCTTCCCAAAATCCCATCCCTGGAAGAAAGCAACAAGAACCACATGGAATCAGCAACCACACACAAAACGTTGCACTCCAGGGGGAGTCTGCTGGTGCTTTCCGAGCAGACTCAGGGGGCTCCAGGTGTATTCCTGAAGCCCCGAAGGGAACCAGGCTCATGTATGGAAGAGAGGAGGCAGCACGGCTCGTGAGGAAGGGAGGCTCAGAAAAGCTGAGCTTGGGGCTGTATGGACGGGAAGGGAAGAGCCTGGAGAGGAGCCACATGGGGCCTGGGGAGCGGATGGGGGGCAGGCTTCTCCTGGGGGTGCTGCAGGTCCGCAGGGGGCCCCCCAAAGACCCCTGAAGCTCTCCGGGGGCAGATCAGGGAAAGCCAACAGCCGTGGCTCTGCCCGCAGGCTTGCCGGGGGGGTGCGCTGGACCAGGGGGTGTTTTTGGAGACTGACAGCGGGCAGCCGGAGCCGTGCAGCTTCTCGGAGTACCTCCGCATCCCTCCCAACACTGCCGTCATGTTCGCCTGCAGCCCGGGTAAGGAAATGCCTCGTGAGCCAAAATCTGGAGGAAACGCGGCCGGGTCCAATGCATCTCCCCTTCCTCTGCAGGCTACGGAGCCTTCCTGAACCCCTCGGGATCCAGCTTCCTGCAGGCGCTGCTCAGGGCGCTGGACGGGGAGGAGCGGAGCCTGGCCCTCGGCCGCCTGGCCACCCGGCTCAACGGGGACGTGGCCCTTCGCTTCCAGGCCCGGGGCACCTTCGAGGGCTGCAAGCAGATGCCGTGCTTCGTCACCAACCTGCCGCGGGAGGTCTTCCCCTTCTCGGCCATGTCTGAGAGCCACCGGCTCCTTCCCTGCCCTGCTCTGCAGGGAGGGCCGGAGGAGGAAGAGCGGCAGCCTGGCTGCAAGAAGTCCCAGGCTATGTAGTGGGGTGGGGGAAAAAAGGAGAAGTTGTGGGAAAACCAGCAGAAACCCCCTCAGAGAAGGTGACCTGGGGTGTGCCAGAACTGCCTGGGGGAGCAGCACCAGGAAGATCTGGGGCAGATCCTTCCCATGATGGTCTGAGAGCAGAGCCGCCCGAATGAAGCCCGTGATGGCAGCCCCGAGTCCCAGCAGGGCTCTTGGACCTGCTCAGCCCCCGATCCTCTTCCACGGAACAGCTCCAGCATCGTGAACTCAATCTTATCTCAGTGAACCTGCACAGGCCATGGGACGTGGGCCTTTTCCTTACAGAAGAAAAGCTGATGTTTACCTGCCCTACCCACAATGAAAACACTGCTGCTGTGGTGTAAAGATCACCCCCGGCTCGAGCTGTTTGTTCATAAGGCTGCTTCTTGCTTAAGGCTTTAAAAAATGAGGAGGGTGCTCAGCGGGACTTGCAGGCTGGCGGGTTAACTTGGGATGGGGGTCGGGGTGTGGATTTGGGAGCTTTGCTCAAAGCTGGGCTCGGTTCACAACCAAGAACTGGCTCTTTGCAAGCCTCCTGTTCCACGGGATGCACACAGGGTGGGCTGGGACCCCCATGGGACCGAGGTGTTTGCTCATCCTACTCCTTCTGCACGCCCCGGGGTGTCTGAGGCCCTGCAGCAGGCAGGGGATGCCCCCACCCGCGCCCCAGGGCTGAGCAGGTTTGTGCTCACACATTAACTCCGTGCCGCCGCCTCCACCTCAGGGCCTCTCACAGAAAACCTGGCTGTATCGGTATTTCTCAGCTTAGCCCCGCATAACTGGGCTCCAGCAAACAGAGCCCTGCCCAGCTCGCAGATAATTTGTGTTTCGCTGAGTGTTTTGCCCTCTCCTGGACTTTGAGACCTCCGTGGGCGTGCGGTGCTGCTGCCCCGACGCAGCCCCACGCTCAGCGCTCACCTGGGTCCCCACGTCACTGCCTCACCTCGAGGGACCTGCTGGGTTGCTGCTTCCCTCTACCTGTAGGAACGAAATAGTTTTGAGGCCCTTACAGCAACCCCAAATCAGGCTGGAACTGGGCAAGGAGGTTGAGGAGTTGTTAGAGGAGCGTAATCCTTTATTTCTTTGGGACATCACCCTGAGGACGCCCAGCAGAACAGCTGATCTCCTCATAGTAAGGCTCAGGAGGGCACTCCGCCTGACAGCCCACCACACAACCAAACAGAATTTTTATTTTAATTTCCTGCTTTCACCCTTTTCTTTTAATTCTCTCAGCAATGTGGTCAAGTGGGGGGAAAAAAAAAAAGGCAAAAAAAAAGCAGCCCTCCCTTTTCCTCCAGCCTGTCCCTTGCACACACCGCGGGGTCAGCCAAGCCGGAGGCGAGCGTAGCAGGGCAGATTTTCACCTTTCAGAGAAAATGTGGAAGAAAGGGGAAAGTTTCTTCCATGTGCTGCAGGCACTACCCAGAGGTGCCCTCAGCATCGGCAGCTCAGGCCGGTGGCAGCTTCTTCCTCCCCGCTGATCACCAGCAGCACCCCGCACAGCCTGGCCCTCCTCCCCTGGGCTCCCTCTTTCCCAGTCTGTCCCAGTCCATTCGTTTCAGCTGCTGCGCTGGGTCCTGCTCAGGGAGCCTCCCTGTGGGAGAAGGAGGGAATGCAGCAGGACAAATCTAAAAGCATCGCTACCGCAGCCTCAGCTCCTCGCTGACCCCACAGCCTGAAGAGGGAACCAAGTCACGGGCAGGGAAGTGCCTGCTGATCGCGAAGCCGATCGCGAAACCGTCTGGAAACTTCTCAGCCAGGCCGGCAGCTGAAGGCTGTCTCGGCTCGTTCCGGCTGCAGGGTGCTTGGTGACACGCTGTCTGAGTTTACCTGTGCAAATCGAGGCTCCCCCACAAAGCCCAGAACATAAATCACAGCTCAAAGACTTTGTGGGTTTTCTACAGCTTTTTTTTTGTTTTCAAAAGGAGGAACTAACCTGCACTGTCGCTGCCAGGTTTCAAAGATCAGGCAAATAACGCAAGCACCAAAAAAAATCAGAGGTGAAAACAGCGTATTTTTGAAATCATTTATTGACTTTACCACACAGAAAAAAGTACAAAGGAATATAAAAATTCTGATCCTTCAAAGCAAGGTGCGTTGCACTGCAGCAGAAAACAAACCATTTGCTGATTCAACCTGGCAAGGCAGCTGGCCTAACAGGAACATTTGGCAAAAAATTACGTACTGACAGATGCCATCCACTCCAAAACGTCTTGTGTCCAAAGGGAAAAGGTTTCACGCACCTTGACCAGTTTGAAACACATTGCATAAACTCAAATCCCATTTTAAAATTAAACAAAGCAGAAATCAACCGAAGTCATTCCCAGAGGTTTCACGCCCTCGGGTTACGGAGGCTGCTGCCAGGAGCAGGGCACCTGGGAGCTGCTGGGCAGGAGGAGGCTGAGCTGCGAGCCCCCCACGGCCACGCGAGCTCTGCCGGCCGAGGCTCCTGCCCTCGGTGCTGGCTCAGCCTCTCGGCGCCTTCCTGCTTTGCTGGAGCCACCAAGCAAGGTGACAGCTCCGGCAGAGACGTGAGGTTTGATCTCAGCAACCTGGTAAAAAGCTCGTGCTGCTCTGCTCGGCACAGCCTGACCGTGGAACACCGATCGGGACGCTTGAGGCCCTGCTATCAGAAGCTTCAGCTTGCTATCAACAGCCCAGTGCTCTCAACGGGGTGGGATTTCCACCAGAACTTGGAGTGAGAGAGGACTGAAAGCCATCTGAAAAAGCTTGTGGGATATAAAAGCAAGCAGGTTGTAAAAAAGCCTTTGTAAACTATTCTTCAATGTGTTTTTTTTAAAAAAAACAGGACAAAGCAGGAGCACAGCACAAACGCTAAGACTTCAGGAAGGAGCAGCTCAGATGCACGTGGTATTTCACGTCTTAGCAGACGGTTTCCCCCCACTGGCAGCAAACAGCAGCCCCCAGCTCCCACCCCGCAGCCTGTCCGTACACTGGCCACCCGACAGCGCGCCTGACTTTGCAGTCATCATCAGAAACAGCGACGCCTTGTTGTGCGAGCTCCTCCCCTCCCAGACAGAGCATTTCCCTCCAGGGTTACGTTCCCAGACTTGTTTTCCTTGCTCTTCCCCCCACCTCAAACTCCCGCTCACCAAAATCGCCTCGACAAGTACTTTTAGCATCAGAAGATGACTACGAAAACCTTGGGAACTATTTAAAGTCAAGAGGGACCTTCTCCCACTCGCCCTTTGTGCTGACAGCTAGGAAAAAAAAAAAAGAAAAAAAAAGGATTTTTCTCTTAAGTGGGTCACGCTGTGCACATAGGCCCCAGATCCCCTCTTACAAGGGGAGTGAACCACAACAGAAGACAGCTGCAGCTTTCATCTCCAGGCAAAAAACTGGGCCCCTGTCAGCGTGACTATCTTTAGTGACTGCAGGCAGATCACCAATCGTCCGCAACCTCGGGAGGCTGCAGGAGGGCCGGCCTCGCGCCACGAGGCGCTCCTGTGGCCGGCGGAAGGGAAATCAGCCCCCGAGCCTGGCAGCTCAAATGGGGACAGGATTCTTCCTGTGCAGTCAGTCGGCAAGGGGATGACTCACCTACGGTCGGCAAGAGCTTCGGGCGTGGAAGCTTACCCGTGTGAAGAGCTCTGGATGCGTCACGCCGTTCCTTTTCCTGCCCACATCGGGGGAAAAAAGCACAAAATACCAAGCTGGGCAGGCACTTCGCGCGGTCTCCCAAAATGCCCTGTCTCAAACAAACATCTTTGGAGTAGAGCTACCAAAATCAGAACAGCGTCACAGCTCTAACTCAGCAACCAACACGTTTTGCAGCCTGAAATACAACCGGTACGTCCCCGGCCCTGGTTTAAGTGCTCCACAGCAATACCGAGGCAATCGGTGCCAAGCAGCTGGCCGTGTACATTCAGCGACACAAAACCTCTCACAGCAGGGGCTGGCAGAGGTGTGTGAGCAGCCACGATCCCTCCCATGGGCAGGGCACCTGGCTCAGGAGATGCCTCCACGCAGGAGCCACGCGGAGGCAGCGCGCCCCGCCGCGGGCTGCGACGGCTTCGGAGGTGGTGCTGCGAGCCACGAGGCGCCCACGATGCGCAGTCCCAGCGATCGGCAGCTTCCTCACCCCTCAGCGAGCCACACTTCCTCAGCAGGAACTGAGCCAAGGACTTGGGATCAACACGGAGGCTCGCTCAGCGCCGCAGAGAAGAGCGTTGAACGCTCACTGGCCTCAGCGCCGCGTTTCTGAGGAAGGGGGCTGAAGGACTGAGGTTTCTCTCATCCCAAACGCTGCCGGATTACCGCACGCTCCGCGTTCCCACACAACGACACCCTACGGCAGGGAAAGCAGCCTCTCAAGTCTGCAGCGATTAGGCACGGGGCTCTGTAAGCCTGAGCGGCCCCTTCACAGCATCCAACTGAATGTCATCAGTGCAAGCACCCCAGCCGCGGGGACTGCGAGGGAACGACCCGTGTGGAGGAAGTTTAAGCTACAGCCAAAGGGCCAGGGACAGCCCCGGCACCTCCCAAGATGCGCGTTACAGGGAGAACCTAGGTGTCAGACTGACATTGTCTTCATCACAGAGAGAAGGAAAGCAGGAAAATCAGATCAGGGTCCTTGGCGGATAATTTCCAAGCTAGTGCAATCAGCCTCGCTCCGAACCTGAGCATCCAAACAGAAAGGACAGAGGAAGAGATCTCTGTGCTGGTTCCGAAGGCAGCTCTATGACTCAGAGGAGACAACCACATGGCTCATTTCGCAGGCAGACTTTTTTCAAGAGCAGACGGAGGTACAGTAGATGGCCAATTCCACTTCGTTTGGACGCAGGAGTTCTGCCAGGTGCCGGGAGCTGGCTTTTCGCGGGCCACAGACTAGAGGCTGGACACCCAGGCAGAAAAGCAGCTCACCTTCAGGCAGCTGAGAAACGCATTTTAGGGAAGTGAGAAGTTTACCACTACCAAGGTGCAGGTGCAGAACTAGAAGCATTTCTCCTTCCTGTCCTCTGAAGTCCAAAGACGACAGCAAAGCTACGATTCAGAGTGCTACAGCAGGGCAGTCGGTGGGGTCCCAGGATTCCATCGCCGGGCATCCTTGTTCCATTCAACACCTGAGGAGGAATCTAGATCTGGAAAGGCAAAAGGAGAGGTTTAAGCAATGACCCTGACGGAGCACCAGGGCTTCAGAGGGCCGAGCCTCTCTGAGGAACTTAAAAAAACAAAAGCCGAGCTCTTTGCAACTGCCCGGCCACCCGACTGCACCCCAGGGGCAAGTCAGGAAATTCCTGGCAGGGGAAACAACTTCCCCAAACGTTGCTGAGGTGAAATGGGGAGGTTTGGGCTGGCAAACCAAGCGGCCCTTACCTTTTGATCCAGTCTCTGGTAATCGCCAGATTTGGGCCGTCGACCGCTTTTCGATCTTTTCCCTTCCAGAGCAAAGGCAATGATCTTTGGAGAGAGAGAGGCAGGGACAACGGGGGCAGGTCAGTAACAGCCACAGACACTTTTTCTCACTTCAAACAGAGCCAAGGACAAGCCTCCTTCTACAGGCCACACGTCATTTGAAAAAGCACTCGAAATAAACAAGTGTCGTAATTTAGAAGCAGCTCAGATTGAAAGCAGGCAAGGAGGAGGTCTGCCTAACATGCAGAAAAAAGTAAGAAGCTGTTCTCCTTTTCCCCACCTCAAAAATAGCTCTGCAGGAGGGAGAAAGCAGCAGACAACAGCTCTGTCCTCTGAGCTGCGGCCCTCTGCGCGCTGCTATTTAAAGACAAGTCTTCTGCAACCTGCTACAGAAAACTCCTCGTCAGTGAGAAGCACGGGGTAACTTCACGCGTCGTTTCCTTTCCTCCTCTCCCAGCTCCATTTCTCGGAGCTCGAAATAACTGCCAGAGCCGGGGCCACCCGATTTCCATGGAGCCCCACCCTCCTTGTCACAACACCCAAACTCATCCCCCAAACACGCCCCAACACCCCTCTGCTCATCCCACAGCTGCCGACGCCGGGGCTCGGATCAACGCTAACCCGCACCACTCAGCGAAGGGGAGGCTTCGGCAGGAAACCAGAGACAAAACCCAAACCAGAGCAGCAGAGGGGAAAGGGCTGCAGCCGAGCACGTCCCAGACAGTCTGGCAGGAAGCTCCCAGCCCGGCAGGTGCGGTCTGGGCGAGGAGCAGAGCCACTCACCTTGCGCTTGTTGTGGTAGGCGACGTACAGGGCAGCGACAACGATGGCCGTGGTCACCAGATAGGCAAAGAAGTGGCTGTTCTCCGACTGCTCCCTGGGAGCAGTAGGGTTGCTCTTCTCCCTCTCCTTGCTAAGCGAGGAGCCCCCGTTGCCGTTCGTATCCCCACCCTCCTCCTCTTGGAGCTCCCCGCTGTCTGGAGAGCCTTCATTGTCAGAGGAGGGTACAGACTGTGACGATGGGTTTTTCTCTCTCTGTGAGTCCGTCTGAGCGCCCTGGCTGCTGCCTTGCTTCTTGGTGTTGCTGCTTTCCTGCCCGTTGGTGTGCTGCTGGCCTCCATTTTCCTTCACCTTGCTCTCTTCCTGGTGGTCACCATTTTGCTGCCTGCTGCTGTCTTGCCCATTTTTGTTTTCCTGCTCGTTGTTGCCTTGCTGCTGGCCGTTGTTTTCCTGTCTGCTGCTGTCTTGCTCATGCTCCTTCTTTTTCTGCTCATCATCTTGCTGCTTGTTTCTGTCTTCCTGGTGGTCACCATTTTGCTGCCTGCTGCTGTCTTGCCCATTTTTGCCGTTTTCCTGCTCATTGTTGCCTCGCTGCTGGTTGTTGTTCTCCTGCCGGCTGCTCTCTTGCTCATGCTCCTTCTTTTTCTGCTCATCATCTTGCTGCTGGTTCTCATCTTGCTGCTTGTTTCTGTCTCCCTGGTGGTCACCATTTTGCTGCCCATCACTGATTCCCTGCCTGTTGCTCTCTTGCTGCTGCTTGTCATCGTTGTTGTTTCCCTGCCTGTTGCTCTCTTGCTGCTGGTTGTCGTTGTTGTTTCCCTGCCTGTTGCTCTCTTGCTGCTGGTTGTTGCTGTCCTGCCTGTTGTTGCCCTGCTCAGTGCTGGTTTTTTCCCTGTTGCTGCCATTACCGTCACTGCCATCCCGCAGCTGGTTTTCTGTCTCGTTCTTGGTGTCGCTGTCACCATTTTGCTGGTTTTCGTCTTTTTTTTTATCTTTGTCATTGGGAGTGTTGCTGTTGCCATCATTCTGGGCTTGCCCACCAGCGTTGTTGCCATGCTGCTCGTGACCTTGGTCACTGAGGCTGCTGCCGCCCTGGTGCTTGGTGCTGCTGTTCTCTGACCCCCCGTTGTCTCCGCCACTCGGGGGATTGCTCTGATCCCCGTTTCCCGTGCCCTGATCCCGTTTTACCTTCCTGCTGCGCGCCGCCAACGACTCGAAGCTCTCCCCCCACGCTGGGTTCCCGCCGGGCCGCTGAGGGGCACGGGGCAGCGATCCCTCAGCGAGCGCGGAGGTGCTGCGGGCCCCGGGGAGCTCCGCGCCCCGCCACGCACCTGCAAGAAGCGCACAGCCCGCCGTCAGCGCCCGCAGCCACCGCCAAACCCGCCCGTGAGGCCCGGGGGACGGAGCGGGGCGGCCCCAAGGGCCCAACCCGGGCCGGGCGCCACCGAGACCCCGTCCGCAGCCCCCCGCGGGGCGGAAAGCCGAGAGCCTGCACGTACCCCAGCGGGACCCAGGACCCCACAGGACCCCCCCGGGCCTCCCCGGCCGCCCCCGCTCACCCC
Organism: Aix galericulata; assembly: GCA_024635365.1. Classification (NCBI taxonomy): domain Eukaryota; kingdom Metazoa; phylum Chordata; class Aves; order Anseriformes; family Anatidae; genus Aix; species Aix galericulata. Next base: position 47,226 of record JALLAJ010000961.1, on the reverse strand, counting down.
CGGCCCCGGCGCCGAGCAGCAGCAGCAGCAGCAGCCGCAGCGCCATGGCAACCCCGCTCCGAGCACCCGGCCCGCTTCCGCTTCCGGCCAGGCGGCGCCGCTTCCGGGACGAGATCTCGCGAGAGGGAGGGGCGGGAGGCGGGAGGGAGCGCCAAGAGCCGCGCGCCGGGAGGGGCGGGGCTTGGTGTGGAAAGGGGCGTGGCTTATCGATGAGGTGGGCGGGGTTTTGTGGGCGGTGTTAACTGCAAGGGGGCGTGACTATGTGATATGGGCGTGGCTTGTTGGCTAGGGAGCGGTGGGCGTGGCTTTGTGTGGTGGGGGCGTGGCTCGGTCGGAGTGGGCGGGGCTTATCAGCCTGCGGGCCGCAGCCCGGGCCGGAAGCGGCGTTTTGGGGCCAAAGCAGCCGGTTTTGGGGCCGGTTCCCACCGGTTTTGGGGCCGCTCCCGGGCCCCGTGCAGCTCCCGGGGAATGGCGGTCACGTTGCGCTGCGCCTCCCTCCTCCTCCGTTTCAGTATTTCCCCTGGGGTGTGCTCGCTGTGTCCCCCCTCCAGGCACTCCTCATTTCCGAGGATATTGCCCCAAATCAGGGACGGTTCCGCGGCCGAGCCCCTCGGTGCCGTCAGCCCTCAGTGCCATGGTCCTGCTGCCGCCGTTGCCCACCACCTGCCAGCCCCGTGTTGCCTCGGCCATCCCAGGGCGCTCCGGGGTTGTCTCCTGCTGTGCGCTGATGTTTTGGGGCTTTTGGGGGGGATTCTGGTAAAATAAAGAGTTCCAAACGTTCTTGGGTCTTCCGTGTGTTCCTTGCTGCTACCCGGCGAGCTCAGCTGTCCCTCGGCGAGGGGAATTGTGCAGGGGTCGCAGCGCTCTTCGTGAGGCTTTACCCCAGCTTTCCCTGCCCTCCCCACACCCTGACTGTGGTGCCGGGCCTCCAGGCGCGAGCTGTGCCCGCAGGGCTCCGCAGTCTGATTTACGAGCACAAATCCCAGCTGCCTCCTGCTCAGCTCGCTCCTTTCCCTTCGGACCAGCGCATTTGCCCAGAAGAGCCCTCAGCCATCTGACTGCGTCAGGCCGCACGCGCTTCCCGGTGTGCGCTCGGTGTCCCCGGAGCCAGCTCATCCGTCAGGCACCCTCCTGCGGCGCTGAGCGCTGCTGAACCTTCGAGGACCAGCGACAAGTCTCCAGAAGGAACCGCAAGGACGCCACAAATTCGTTAGCCTCCGCTGTTTAGCGCTGAAATACAGAAAAACAATGCAGCATCATCCAACACGCAAAGCGAGCGAGCCCTGCGCAGCGCTAATGCTTTGGGGAATAATCCCGACTTGGCCTCCGAGCATGATGGATTATGTGGTTGATTTTTCTTTCTTTCTTTTTCTTTTTTTTTCAGCCCGCTATTCAATTCAATGCATTCCAATAATCCTAACGGCTCGGTTCTGCCCATGCCTGCCTTTCTAAGGAGACAGAAGAACAGTTGGCCCAATGCTTTTGTTGAGATTTAAAACAGACAAGCGAGGCTATTTCGCATGCCCAGCCAATTCGGCTTTCACTCACACCCCTGGAAGTCAAGAGTAACTGAACCGAGGCCAAGTTCCTCTGGATTTACAACAATGCATCTGGGAGCTGAGTTCTGCCCAAATACCGAGCGCGGGGCTGACATCAGCGCAGCGCCGGGTGGCTCGCACCAGGCTCGCTTTCCTCCGACCCTTTTCTTGAATAAAACTCGATGAAAAGGACGGCGAGCATGCCCGGCCCCGCGCAGCGAGGAAGAGGAGGGCTGAGGGCCGCTATCGCCATCCGCTGCAAAGCAGGAGGAGGAAATCCCCGTCGGGTCCCACCCAGCTGCCTCCCAGAGCTGCTTCCCACTTTCCAGGGAAGAGCCAAGAGCCCGAGAGCCGCCAGGACGCGTGGATCCGTCCTGCCCTTGGGCACCGAGCGGTCCCCAGGCCCCGCGACATCGCGGTGCTCCGCGCGCTGACAAAGCCCTCACCTTGCCACAAGTGTCCGAGCCCCCTCCCCTGAGGGCTGATCCGGTCAGGATAAAGGACCGAAAGGAGAAACAATTAGCAAATGGAAGAATTTAACGATGCTAATTAAAATGTATTAAGTGTAGCCACCGCCTCTGCACCAGCTGCTTTGGCAGGAGCCCGGAGCCCGCGAAGCGCCGGCCTTGCCCCGGTGCGGAGCGGGGAAATGGGACATCTGGTGTGCCCCCCCCCGGCCCCTCACGAGGAGCGGGCTCGAGGAAGCCTTTGCTTCGTTTGCTGCTGCTCGCCGGGTTCGCGGCAGAGCCCCTAATTAGCTCCATCTCTGCAGGAGACCCCTGGGACCTCATTAGGCATTTCAATTAGTGAATAGCCAGAGCTGCGTCGGGAGAGGGGGCTGGGGGCCGTTGGATCAAGATGGCTGCAATTAGGCAAGCGGGCGGAGGTGACAGAAGTAACCCTGCTTCCCAAGATAAAATAAATAAATAAATAAAAAGAAAGCAGGGAAAGCACCAAGCTGGCTCCCAGATGCTCCCCGCGCGCTCACCAGAGCTCTCCGAGAAGTTTGCTGCCGAGCTCTCGACGAGGCGTGCGCCAGCTCCCAGCAGGACGACACAATGGCTGCAGCGAGCCCAGGGAAAAACGTCACCCTGTAGGCGAGGGGACGGTGGCATCTGGAGCCAAAATGGGGACAGCAGCAGGGTCACCATCACGGGGACGCGGTTATCGGATGCGGTTGGGATGTGTGATAAAAAGCAGCCTGCGAAGGGGTGGATGCCTTGTGTTTTCAGGGTAACAAAGGGAACAAAATCAGGAATCTTTGGCCCCAAGCTTGGGTTTTGTTTTGTTTTTGTCACAAGTTCAGTGAGTGAATTCTCTTAAGGGGGAAATAGCGCGGGAGCGCCGCCCGGCCCCTGTGCCCAGCTGGATCTCGGCTCCCAGCTCGGAGGGCGCGTTAGGCATCGGCAGAAATGCAGCCCAAAAGTTGTCCCGAAAAGAGGAGGGGGGCTACAGGCCCCTTTGCCACAGCAGCACAAACTGAAACACGCCACCCTTCCTGCCACAGCTGAAGCCCAGAATTCCTCTCACTGAAGCGCCTCCAAGAGGATGAAAAACCTTTGGCATTTTTCTGTGCGTTTTATCTCACGTTTTTCACCCAGCCCCGTCGCTGCAAGCGTGACGAACGTGCAGATCCCCCGAGCAGCCCGGTTAAACCAGGAGAGGTTTAACAGGAGAGGTTTAAAGAGGAGAGGTTTAAACAGGAGGGGCTGCTTCAGCGTGCTCGTCTGAGCCCGAGCAGAGCGTAACTGGTCTCCTCCTCGTCTCCCCCTCGTCTGCGGGAGGAGCAGAGCCACGAGGGCTCTCCTGGGCCGCGGCGGCCACTTGCTCCTCTTCCAGCAGGGCTAATCCCAGCCCAGCCCAGCTCAGGAGCACGGCGAAAGCATCGGAACAGATGTTCCTTTTCTGTATGGGAAAATGCCGAGTAAAACAAAGAAATATTCTCCTGCTGAAGACCAACATCTGTTTGAAGCTGTCTGGCTCCGGTTCAGACTTTAATTCTTGTGACAGGTCTCTTCATGCCTTTAATTTCCCATGAAATCTAATTCAAGAAGTTGTTTGTCTGCAGCCTGCTCCCGGTGTTGGGGAGAGCGAGGCCGCATGCGATCCAGACGTTCCTTGCAGAAAACCAGTTTTTTGGAACGGCCTTTCTAAAAAAAGCCCCGTTTTGCCTCTTTTCAAATTATGGCCCCGCACGTTTTCGGCGACACCCTAATCCCCTCAGTTCTGGAGCTCGCACGGCCGCACGACACGCTATCAGGATGCCATCAATTAAAGCGTCGTGGCCGGTCCTCCGGGGTGCTGCTGCGGAGGCATGGTGCCCAAGCCCATTTCCGAGTTTGTTCTTCGAAAGCGAAGTGTTTAAACAATTTTTCACATGGAATGGAAATGCCTTCCGAGTCCGGGGCTGTCTTGGGTGTGAGGGTGAATGGAGATGCTCCTGGCACCTCCTCGTGCTTGGAGGCTTTGGTGGTGGCCACCAGGAGCTGGTGAGCAGGAGCTGGGGTTGCTGCAGGCTCCTCTCACTGCTTGAGGCTCCCGGCGAGCTGGGCCCCCTTAGAGCAGTGATCTGGGGAGCTTCCAGCCAGCTCTGAGCTGGGGCTGGCTGCAGATTTAAGCTGTCGCTGAAGACGATCCTCAGCTGGACGCGAGGAGCTGTGCTCCTGCTCTCAGTGTTCGCAGGACTCATCTGGAGCGGCCACACGGCCACAGGAGGTGACGTTTGCCCCAGACCCATCCCCAGTGCTCATGCAAGCTCTCCAGAGTGGCCCCGTCCTGTTTTCTTGTCTGCTCCCGTAGCTGCGGGCATCCATCAGCCGCAGCTCTGGTAGTCCTGCCCAGCCGCGATCCGTGCACAGCAACTCACAAATCCAGCTGTCCTCTTCTGGGGCCACAACTGCCAGCACCATCCCAGGGCGCGCACCCATCCTGCACGACATCTGGCAAAGGCGGGCTGTCTTCCTTCTCCTCGAGGACCAGGCACACGAGGACAGTCCCCTTTCCTTTCACCTGCGGGTGGGTGTCCCCTGCTGCTCCAGCTGGCTGCAGACGCTTCCTCTGCGGCATCCCGGATGGCTCAGCACTGGAAAGAAGAGAAATGTCACCACGAGAGGCTACGGCATTGTTTATTCCACCAAAACCATCAAAAGCCTCCTGGGCAACCTGTGTGGGCAGGGGGCAAGGGCCAGGCGGCCCCCAGAGGTCCCCCAAAACCCCAACCATTCGGTGCCGCGGTGGGAAGCACCCACCGAGCTGAGCTGGTGCCATGGAGGACACTGCGGTCCCCATAACGCAGCTGGCGGAGGTGGAATGGGCCCCGGGAAATGGAAATGGGCCAAAAAATTCCAAGAGGGGAACAAAATCGGACTGTAAGCACCACGAGTCACCTTTGGGCAGACACTGCTCAGAATCAGATCTTCAACAGAAAACAGAGTCGTGACTTTGAACAGGAAAACTTTGAGATAGATTTTATTCCCATTAAAAAGACAACGAGACAGAATAGCTTGATCAGCTCAGATGCTGAACTGACTTAGAACTCGAGATCGGTTAAAAATTCGTTGGATCACCCCAGGCTGATTTCGAGCTGCGTCCCATGTTCATCCTGATGGGTTTTCATTCCTGGCTGGGAGGAATCAGGCGCAGGGCACCCCACAGCTCCTGGCCATACAGTACACACGGCCAGCAGCCAGCTCGGCTTCCCAAGCACCCCAAAAACTGATTTAATCTGATTTACCTGGGGCCCCACGTCCTGCTGCCCACATCTCTCCCAAGCTGCATGCTGCCAGCTTGCTCCATCACGGGTTTGTGGCGAACACCCCAAAACCTGCCTGCTGATGTTTTGGGGTGCTGCTTGGGGGCTTGGGGCCACGCTTGGCCCCATGGCCAGCCCCGCCGGAGCCGTGTCCCGAGCCGGTTCCCGGGGCACGGCGAAGGTGGAGAGGGGCAGGGAGCAAGTGCCTCCCCCACTGACCACGCGCACGCAGCAAGTTGCAGCTGTAGTTTTATTTCCTTTTGTGAAAAACAACAGGGATTCAAGGGGAACCCCCCCGCACGCACACACGGGGGGCTCAGCCCCGGATCCTGCCCACCGCGGCACCACCGCGGCACGGAGCGGGGCAGGAGCTGCGGGACAGGAGGGCTGGGAGCAGCCGGAGGCACCGGGTCAGTGCCCGGCGTTTCGCTTCTGCCCCCGGGACCGAGCGCCGCGTTCGGCGTATTTCCATCGTCGGCACCTTGAGTAGGGTCTTTCTTTTTTTTTAAAAAAATTTTTTTTTTTGCCTTTTTTTTCCTTTTTTTAATAAAAACGGTCTTTAGGTCGACTGCCGACAGCAGCTCTGAGCAGAAAAGCACCTTCCTCCAGAGTCTGCTTACAAAAAAAAACAAAAAAAAAGAGTTCAGAAAAGGGTCAAATATTGACCAATAATGGTTTGGCTGCATTTGAATCTTGATTGTGGCTTCTGCAACGTACAGCAGGGAGGGGGCGGACGGGATGGGTGGGGGGCGAGCCCCCCCCTTAGTCAGCCGGTTTGGTGACCAGGGAGAGGGGCTGCGTCTGCAGCACGGCCAGGGCAGCCTGCGGGGACGGCGCGAAGGACGGAGGCGAGGAGAGGAGAGCCGTGGAGGGCACCGAGCTGAAGGGGATGGGTCTGGAGAGGAGCGAGGGCGGGCTGCCGAGGCTCGAGGAGGAGGAGGAGGAGGAAGAAGAGGAGGAGGAGGAGGAGGAAGAGGCGGCTTTGCCCGAGAGGAAGGCGAGCTGAGCCCTGGCCTCCGGCTTGGTGGTGAGCGAGAGCGGCTGAGCCTGTTCCGAGTGGGTGGCAGCCGGGGCGGCCGGGGAGGCCAGGGCGGCCGACGGCGTGGCGGGCGAATCCAGCATGCTGCCGTGGGACGAGGCGGGGCTGTCGCAGGGCTTCTCGGCCGGCAGGTACTGCACGCACGGCTTCTTGCTCTTGGAGGCCAGCGCGCCTGCGGGTGACGGAGGAGGCCGTGAGCCACCGGCAGGCCGGGCACCGCGGCTCTGGCCGCCCGGGGGGTACTCACTCTCCGTGTCGTGGCTTTGCTGCTGGGCCAGCTTTTCTCGCTTCCTCTTCTTTTTCTTGCCCTGGAAAGTATTACAAAGCCCCGATGCAGCAGGAGAGGGGGTGCTTCCATGTCTGACAGGGGACGAGACCCCGAGGGGAAACGGGGCTGGCAGTGCCACGGAGCAGCCCCGGGGACTCGACACCATTGCTGCCACCCCCGGCACCCCCAGCCACGAAGCCGGGGGCCGCACTTACGTAGTTGTCCCGCGCGGACCACGTCGGGTAGAGCTGCGAGTGCAGCTGCCGCTCCTTCCGCGCCAGCTCGTAGTACTTCGCCTGCTCCTCCCGCGACAGCGAGTGCCACTGCGGGGGGGAGGCAAAAAGCACGGCGTGAACCCCGGGGCCGTGCAGCCAGCCCCGAGGACACGCGGCCACACTCGCCCCAGCCATCTCGTGGCCACTGGGGTCCCCACCACCTCCCCAGGAGCCCTGCCAAGGGCGGGTGGTGCCCCAGGATGAGGCACCGAGGCGTTGATGGAGGTGGTGTAAAGGGGGCCAACAGACGATGGTGGCTCAGGGAAGGAGAGGCCGTACCCGTCTGCCCAGGATCTGGTTGATGGCCGCGCTCTCCTTCAGCGTGCACTCGGCCACCACCTTGGCCCTCATCTCCTTCATGTACAACATGAACGCGTTGAGCGGCTTCTTGATGTGGGGCTTCTTCTCCTCCTCCTTCTTCACAGTGACCGGGGATTTCCTGCGGCGAGCGGAGCAGGGGGGTCAGGATCGGGGTGGACGTGACCCCATCCCCATCCCCGTCCCCGGGGCCACCCCTTCCCGTCCCCACTCACGAGCTGCCGCTGGGGCTGGCGCTGGGCTGGGCAGGTTCCTGCTTCACGATGGGCGAGACGATGGTGGGGTGTGGGATGCCCGAGGGGTGCAGCCCGTGGGCGGGCGGCGGGACCATGTGCGGGGAGAAGCGGCTGGACATCAGGCTGCAGCGGGGGGAGCGGGAGCCCCGTCAGCTCCCCACAGGTGCCAAAAACCCGGTTCCACCCCAAATCCTCCCAAGAACCTCAGGAGGAGGTTATGGGAGCACCAGCCCCAACCTGCCTGGGGGCTGCTTTCACGTGAGAGCCCGCCCGTGTTGGCAGCGTGGTATCCCAGCCCGGGGGGACACCACTCTTCACCCACGGGGACCGTCCCCAGGTATTTCTGGCCCAGGAGGCCACCCTGCACCAGCTTGGGGACACCCAAGGGGGGTCCCTTGTCCCTGCCGAGAGCCACCTGGACGTGGAGACCCACCTGGACACGGGGACCCACCTGGACATGGAGGCGTTCATGGCGAGGGCTGGGTAGGGGTGCCGAAAGCCACCGGGGGGGATGGAGTACACGGGCTGTCCCTGCCTGCAAACACACGAGCTTGAGCAGACAGAAGCAGGAATAAGTGTCCTTCCCCCAGCCCCGGGGACCCTCAGCCCGGCCCCAGCCGATCTCGGTCCCAAAAATCCACAATTTGCTCCTCCCAGCAGGAAGGAGCCCCCGTTCCCAAGCCCTGAGAGGTTCACGCGGGAAGGAGAGGACGCGGGGCTGAGCCCATCCTTACTGCGGCACGAGCCAGCCCAGCGGGTGCGGGATCTGGCCCACGGCTCCTGGCGACAGCGGGTAATAGGGGGGCAGCTCGGGCGGGTGGGGCGGCCGCGGGATTCCTGCGGTGACAGCGGGGGGCAAGGGGAAGCAGCGTTAGAACACGGGCACGGCAGTGCCAGGCACCCCATGACCCTCCCTGCACCCATCTCCCTCCCTATACCCGTCTCCATCCCAGCACCCATCTCCTTCCCAGCACCCACCCCCCTACGCCCACCTCCCTCCCTGCACCCCTCTCCCCCCCAGCACCCACCCACCCCCCTTTTTTCCTCACCCGTCTTTGGGTCGATCTCGGGCGAGAGGTGGCCGGGCGGCGAGCCTGGCGAGAAGTGGTCGTTGCTGTAGGTGATGAGCGGCGTCAGCGGGTGCATGTGGTGGGCGTGCTGCACCACCGGGACCTTGTTGGACTGCGGGGCAGCGAGGGGGAGCACGTGGGAGGGCGAAAAGCCAAAAAATCCCCCCCAAAATAAACCACCTGCAGGCACCAGAGCAGCATCGTGCCCAGCCTTGGAGCGCGGCTCTCCCCGGGGACCCACGTGGCGGCGCGGGGCCGCTCTTACCAAGTGCGCGGGCGACGGCGAGCGGCTGTCCTTGAGCGTGGCACCGGCCGGCACGTCCAGCAGCGGCCACTTCATCTGTAGGTACTGCAAGAGAGCCAGGGGTCACGCCGCCCCCCAGCCCCGAAACACCCCCCAGCCCTCAGACGGGGTCACCCCGACCCAGGGGGACACCGCGGGGCGGTGGCGAAGGCGGTGTGGGGGTGCCTGGGGCTGTTTCAGCCCCTGTAAATAGTGCGGAGCCCTGTTATTAATAGTGGAGCCCTGGATCCCTTCCACCCGACCCCAAAAGCGGATTTTGGGGCCAAAGGCGCAGCGCTGCTGGTGTGAGCCACCACCACCCCACGGGCACACCGAGGGCACGGGGGCTGCGTGTGGCGCACCGAGCCAGCACCCGGCCTCGCTCCCTCGCATCCTCCCTTCCTCAAATCCCCACGTCTTCCCTTTCCCTTCCTTTCCAGCCCCAAATCACGAGGGAAAGGCACAGAACCGCCGCAAGGGCTGGCGGGGCAGTGAGCACGGCGGTGCGTTTTGGCTGCCCCCTGCCTGCCCGTAAACCTGGCTGCGGGACGAGCGTTTTGCCCCGCTCCGTTGCCGGCACGGGACCTAAGCGGCCCCCCAAAGAAAGGTGCATTGTGCTGCGTTTTTCGGCGGCTGGGGGGGGGGGGTGAAGGCATTTCCCGGCAGCCGGCTGCAGGGAGGCACGTCCCGCGAGATGCCAGGGCTGGGGAATGCGGCCGGGACGGGCCGCAGCTGCGCGCAGGAATTTCCCCACCGTACAAACCTTCCTGATCCGAAGCAGCTGGAAGGAAAGCCCAGCTCGGAGCGAGGAGCTGCGGGGAGCGTTAACTCTTCCGCCTCTGGAAAGATGCAGCCCCGCCTGCATCGCCTCCTGCCGCCCCCCAACGTGCTCCGTGTGCCCCCCCCGGCATCGCCTCCTGCCTCGCCCCAGCCTCCAGCATCCCCCCGCATCTCTCCTCCTGCATCTCCCCCTGCGTCCTGCCTGCCCTTCCCTCCTGCATCGCCCCACACCTCCAGTACCGCTTCCTGCTCCCCTCCCACATCCCCAGCATCCCACACCATCCCAGTAACCCCTATTTCCAGTACCCCCCATCCTCAGTAACCCCCATCCCCAGTACCCCCCATCCCCAGTAATCCCCATGCCAGTACCCCCCCTTCCACAGAAATCCTCATCCCTGTACCCCCCATGCCCAGAACCCCCATCCCAGTACCTCCCCATCCCCAGTACCCCTCTATTTCCAGTACCCCCCATTCCCTGCATTCCTCCCCTCCATCTCCAACCCCCCCCTTATCCCCAGCACCCCCCAGCATCCCTGTGTGCCCTGGTCCTGCCAGCGCCCTGGCAGCACCAGCACTGCCCGCTGGGATCCCAGAGCCACGGCGAAAATCCCGCTGGCACAGCAGGGAAGGCTAAAGCAAGAAGGGAACTACCCAAGGTGTCGATTTGCCATTTATCACTGAATTTTGGATGGAACCATTGGGGTTTTGCTGCCAAGCCTCTCCCCAGACCCCCAAAAGATGCATGAAATACCAGCAGCTGCTGCACAGCCCCAAAAAAGCCCAAAGGGAGGATTTCCCAGGATCTGACCATTCCCACAACTGCCGGCACAGGGGATCCCCCCAAAACCTGCCCGTGCTTTGCTTCAACACCCGGAGCCGGCGCCACGTGGTGCCGCGGGGATGCTCCGCGAGCAGCCTTCCCCGGTCCCAAAGCCTCCACGCACTCTCCCTGGGGAGATTTGGGGCTGCGGGATTTTCCCCACCGGGATGCGACAGCGGAGAGCCCGGGGCCGCCGGCGCTGGGAGCCGTAACCAGATCCGCTCCTAAAAAGGCCGCCGGCGGAGGCGGCCGGGGCGCCGTGCGCGCGCGGAGCACGCTTGGTATGCGGGCGGCCCCGTGGCCGGCGCGGGCTCGCGCCGTGACCCGCGGTACACCCTGCGCCGCCAGTACAGTAGGAGCCGTTTCCTGAAGCGCTGGCTTTGATGCGCCCTCCAAATCTCGGTGATCAAAGCCGCCGGGCTGCGGCGGGGAAGTCCCGGGGCCTGGCTGCCGTACAACTCCGCGCTGCTTCCAAACAGCCGCGCGCCGCCGTGCTGCGCGCCTCCGAAGCCGCGGCGTCGCGTGGCCGGATTTCAGCTGGGGACGCGGCCCCGCAGCCGTGCCGGGGAGGTGCTCGAGGTGCCCCTGGTGTCCCTAGGGCCGTGCTGGGACAGCGCACGAGGTGCCCTCGTATCCCCGTAGCTGGGAAGGGGCAAGGCACGAGGTGCCCTCGTATCCCCGTGACTATGCCAGAGCAATGCACGAGGTGCCACAACATCCCCACAGCCATGCTAGGGTGACAAACAAGGGGCCCCAACATCTCCCAAAACGCGTTGGGGTGACACACGAGGTGCCCCAGTATCCCCAAAACCATACAAGGTGACACACGAGGTGCCCCAACACCCCCACACCAAGCCAAGTGACACAGGAGGTGCTCCAACATCTCCACAGATTGGGGTGACACAGAAAGTGCCCCAACATCTCCAAGAACATGTTGGGGTGACAAATGAGGTGCTCCAACACCGCCACAACCATGTCGGCGTGACACACGAAGTGCCCCAGCATCCCCATAACCATGTTGGGGTGACACACGAGGTGCCCCAGTGCCCCCCTAACCATGTTGGGGTGACACATGAGGTGCCCCAACACCCCCACAACCAAGCCCAGTGACATAGGAGGTGCCCCAGCATCCCCACAATCACATTGGGGTGGCATATGAGGTGCCCCCACATCCCTACCAACACATCTGAGACACATGAGGTGCCCCAACATCTCCGCAACTATACTGGGGTGACACAGAAAGTGCCCCAACATCCCCACGAACACATTTGGGTGACACACGAGGTGCCCCAATGCCCCCCTAACCATGTTGGGGTGACACACAAAGTGCCCCAACACCCCCATGGCAGTGCCAGGGTGACACACGACATGTCCCCACAACCAGGCGCAGGGTGACGCAGGGGCTGCCCCGAGCACCCTCCCACCCAACCACTCCAGGGGCACCCAGGGGACACCCAAGGGGTGTCCGGGGCCAAGGCGCGAGGTGCCCCGCCGCCGTGCCGGGGTGACGCAGGAGGTGCCCCGACATCCCCGGGGTGACGCAGGAGGTGCCCCGCGCATCCCCGGGGCCCCGGCGGGCGCCTTTCGCTCCGCCTCGCCACCCCCTGCCCGCTGCCCCCATCACAAAGGGGGCTTTCTCGTCTATTCTGTAAGCGGAGAAGCCGCTGGGGGACGGCGGCTCGGGAAAGGCCGTATATAAAAGGCTGCTTCTCATTTTGAAGCCGTTTCAGGAGGCCGGGGAGGGGAGAGGAAGGGGGACCCTTTCAAAATATACAAAGAGGGGGGGAGCTGGCGAACGGTTCAGTGGTAATGTGGAAAAATGAAGCCCCCCCCCCCCGGCCCCAGCGGCGGACACAGGCTCCCACTGTACCACCACGTGCGGGAGCCGCGCGAGAGCGGCAGATTGGAGCTATTAAAAAAAAAAAAAAGGAGGAAAATAGTTGAAAATCGGTCACATTCCAGAGAGATTAGAGCAAGTTCTGGTTCCTCGTTAGCCCCCCCCTCCCACCCCCCAATTAAAACCAGGGGGGTTAACCCCTTTCCTGCCGGAGCTGCGGCACCACAATGAGCCCTCCTGTCTGCCTGTCCCCGCCCCAGGGAGGGCGAGCCCCCGCAGCTGGAGCAGGGGCTGGGGGCCCCGGGGGGGCCGCGCCGTGTGCTGGTGGTGGCAGCAGCTCGCCTGCGTGCTCGGGGAGGAGGCACAAACGCTGCGGGATCCCCTAATGCCCAATTAGGGGCTTTAATGAGCGGATTTCCTCTCCTCTTCCGCACACGGGGCTCCTTCCCAGTGAGATGTTTTCCTTGGAAAGGGGGAAGTGGGGAAAAGCCCCGGAGATGGTGCAGTGCATCGTGGTGTCCTGCACCCCGGCGTTGTGTGTCCCAGCAATGCACATCCCGCTGGTGCACGTCCTGGCACTGCGCATCCCGGTGTTGTAGCTCCCAGTGCAGCACGGCCGAGGGCTGCAATACCCTGATGGTGCAAACCCCGGCGGGGTTACAAATCCCAGTAGTGCTCTGTGTCCCGGTGCTGTGCGTCCTGGTGCTCTGTGTCCCGGTGCTGTGCGTCCCAGCATCGCTTCTCCCAGGATTTCCCATCCTCCTGCTGCAGGTCCCGGCGTCCTCTCGGGGTTTCCCATTAACACACCCTGGTCGCAGCGTGTCCCGGCATCGCGTCCCAACATCCCGCATCCTGATGCGCGTCCCAGCACCCCAGGGCTCCTCTCCATGGGGCTCAGCTGCCACCAGCCTCTCATTTGGGGAGAGAAAAGGTCCGTTTGGGGCCCAAACATCAGCCCTCAGCTGTTGTTTTTTTTTGGGGGGGTAAAGCTGTCTGAAGGCTCCAAGGGCAGAAAACCCCACAGTGGGTTTTAACCATGCATGGAGACGAGCCTGCAGGAACCACTGGATGCAGGCGATGCCGGCACCCGGCCACCTCGCCCCCATGCCCAAAGCCCCCGGGTGAGCCATACAAGCACCAGAGGATCCCCTGACACCACCCAGCCACGGGACCCCTGCCCCATCCCGAGGCCTCCCCCCCCTTTTTTCCCAGCACCAAATTCCTTGGCGCTCGCAAAGCTGGCGGGCTCGGCGAGCCGGAGCGCGCCCCCGCCGCAGCCCCCAAGCCCTCCTCGCTCCGAGCCTGTTTACACAGCTGCGGGATAACTGACAGCTCGCCCTCCCCCCAAAACGCCTCCGCTCCAGCCCTTTTTCCCCCAAAACGCGTGCCGAAACCACGCTGCAGGAGAAGGAGAGGGCTGAGCAGCAGGCAGCAAGCCGCACTGCGCGGGGTGCCGAACAGAGCCCCCCTAAATCTCCGCAGGGGGCTTTGTCGCTTGGGTTTTTATCCACGGGACGCTCTGGTCCCACCACATTCCCAGTTCCCAGTGCTGGGCAGCTGGGCTAAAACCAGCCAAATTTGGCTCCACCAACACACGAGGGATTTTTCCAGGGAAAGGGGTTTTCTGCGCTGAGAGCCACCAGGCCAAGGGCGGCCTCGTTGCCCTTCATTCACTTAACGCCTCTCCCAGGAAGCAAAAAGCTGCAAAAGCCCCAAACCTCCTGAAGCCTGGAGGGCGCTGCCAAGGAGGTTTCAGAGCAGAGCTGTGGGGATGGCGCCTGCAGCTGTTGTGCCTGAAAAATGGGGCAAAAAAGGGACAAAACCATCCCGCTTGAAGGCAATCATGGGATGGGGGAAGCTACAGCAAGTCCCACACGGGGGGAAATCTCATTTAAATGCCCCAAAATCAGCTGGCATCAGCATCCATGCCAGGCTCCCAGCACCCGTGTTCACCCCGTGCAGAGCTAGCACTGCAGCTGCGCTTTGGGGAAAATGCAGAAAACTCAGGGAAAAGGGCCCCAGGGCACGGTAATTCCACATTTTGTTTGTATTTTGAGCATGTCCTGCGTGGGACACGCCAGGCTCTGGTGGTTCTGCAGGGTGTAAAGCTCAGTGCGTTGGGAAACACTGAAAAAATCTTGGTAAACACACTTGGAAGATGCTGGAGCTGCACTGGGATCAGGCATCCTTTGCTCCGGGGCTCTTTCCAGCCTGAGCGATGCCAGAAAGGGAAAAATAAATAAAAAAAATGCACCACAGCCCCGCACGGCACATCGCCCGTCCCCGCACCCCCGCGCGGGAGCCGCGGCGCTTCACTTTCCTGCAGCCAATTAGGGAGGGAGAGGTCCCAATTACAGCCGGGATTTACAGCCCGGGACACAAGCCATAAATCATCGCCCCCTCCCCGCCTCGCTCCCAGCCGAAGCGGCTCCTCCAGATGTTGGCTGCGGCTGCGCGGGGCCGAGACCTTTCCCGAGGATGAGCCCACAAAGCAGGGGCTGAGCGGGGGCGAAGGAAAATCCCCCTCACGAGGCTCTGCTGCCTGCCTTCACACCGCGGTCCCCATGCAGCATCCAACCCTGAGCTGGGCCGTCGGTGTTTGCCCCCCCAGAGGATGCTTTGAACAGGTTTGGGGTCAATTATTGACCTCAGAGCCCGATGTGCAGCCCTTTTCCCAGCACTGCCCCTGGAGAGGGGCTCGGGGTGCCCGCAGGGATGTGTCCTGTCCCCTCCTGGCGTTCCCAGGGTGACACGAGGTGGCCAAAGCCACCCCAGGCGGGGGGAGGCTGCTTTTAGGGTGGGAGCAACACGGTGCGGGGACTTTGTGAGCCCTGCAAAAAGGATGTGCGGCTGTTCCCGCAACGGAGCCCAAACACAACAGCAAGAAGTGGGAAATGCAAACCACACCGGGCTGCGCTGACCAGGAAAAAGAACCCGGGAGCTGAAAAATAAATTAAAAAAAAAAAAAAAGCCTTGGGGAGGCAGCGCTTTGAGCCGACCTGATCTCCAGCCACCGACCCCATCCGTGCCACCGTGTCGGGGACACCGGGCAGCATCTGCTCGGCAGCTTGGCCCCGGTGGCGGCGGGGAGGAAGCGGGACGGGACGCAGCCGGCTCCTGGCACGGGCACAGGCGAGCACCCGGCGCGTTCGGGACCCCCGGCCGCCAGCACTTCCCCTCCCCACCGCCACCGCCGCCACCACCCTCCCAAAACCTGGTGGTGGCAACAAGTTTTTCCCCGCCGCCCCGGGGCTTTTGTCTGCAGCTTTCAGCTCCCGTCCGTCAGGCTGAATGGCTCCATTCATCCCGCGCTCACGCGGCCGCGAGCGGTGCAAAGGGCTCTGGCTGTCCCGGTGAAAAAATCCCCCCAGCTCCGGAGCCCCCAGCCCCAGGGAGTGGGGTCTAACCCGGCTCTGAGCTCCTGGGGGGGATGAAAAATCCATGCAAGGAGACAGGGAAGTGGGCAGCAGCTGCTCGAAGCCAGGCTGTGGCAGTAAGGTGGCCCAGCCTGCCCCAAATCCCCCGCTTTTCGGGGCTAAAACCTCCGGAGACTGCGTCTCTGCGTCCTGCGATGCTGTGGCTGGGCTCGGGGGCTCTGCCCCCCCGGGTGGCACCCATGGGACTCCTGGTTTGGGATTCCCAGCGCTCGGGATTCCCAGCGCTCACGTGCAGCCGGGCTGGCATCACTACAAAAACCACCCCAAAACACGCCGCGAAGCCAGCTATCGCCATCACCTCCGCCCCTTCCTCCTCCTCCTCCTCCTCCTCCTCCTCCTCCTCCTCCCCCCCGGGGTGCCTCCTGCTTTCCCAAATCGCGGGGCGGGCAGGGGGCACGGCGCGAGCATCCTCCTCCGGCCGGGATGCGCCGGGCGCTGCTCTCGGGCTCCTCTTTCCCCGCTACCGCCCGCGACTTCAAGGAAGAGACGCTAATGAAAAGCAGCTGCTCGGAATACCAGAAAGATGATGAATGCGCGTTAAGTCCCCTTAACAAAACCAGGTCTTATGAGAGTCGCCTGGAGCACTTACTTCATTGCTTTAATTTGTGAATCGTGTTGGAAAAGGGAGGGAGGGGGGCGGAGGGAAAAGCGGGGAGCCGGGGGGGGGGTAGTGGAAACCTCCTGTAGGTCTCGTTTAGCCAAAAAAAAAAAACACAGGGTAATTAGCCGAATAGCATAATTAAGGAGCAGACATAAAGGGGCCATTGTGTGCAAAGGCTGAGCGCGAGGAGCACCTCTGCGGCCCACGGGGAAACCGAGGCACGGCGCGGCCCCGGGGTGCCCGGCTGCCAGCGAGCGGCCCCGTGGCTGCACGGGGTGAGACCGGGAAGCCAAAATGTGCCCCAAGCCCTGTCCTTAGCACCTTCCAGGCAGGGCTCCCCAAAACACACCCCAAACCCTGTCCTTAACATCTTCCAGGCCGGGCTCCCCGTGACGTCCCCACTGCGTTTCGGCGGCGGCACCCACCCGAGCTGCTCTGGTACCGTCCAACCAACCAGCGGGGAGAAGAAGGTTCCCAAACCATTAAAAAAAAAAACAAAAAAAAACACACAAAAAAAACAACACAAAACCAGCAAAATCCAGCACCACCGCGGCGGCTCCGTCCCCGGCACGCACACAGCCCTCCCGCCCCGGTCGGGAGCCGCCGGCGTTTGGCGCAGCCCTGCCCGTGCCAAGATCTGTATTTTAATCATTTTTCTTGGCAGGCGCGTCCCGCGTGGTTAAGAGGAGATATTTTCTTTTGCAGACAGATATGCCTCTGTACGGCAGCCCGCGCGGGTATCGCGAGCTCATCGCAGGAACGCGGCCCGGGGAAAGAGCCGAAACAAGCCCAGGTTTTTTAGAAACATCTCGTTTATTTTCGGGACTGATGCGCATTAACGCCGAGCGCATGGCGGCAGTGCCCATGGGGGAAGCTGTTTGGGTGCCTCGGCCCAACTTCCACACCCTGCGGGGTGCTCGGGTGGCTTTTAAAGGTTCGCCTCGAGCCTCGAATTCCTGGGGCTGAGCTGCCGGCTGCGGGGCAGCTGCGACCTTTTGGGAAGGTTTCTCCCCTTCGCCAATGCGGACGCTCCCCACGGGAGCCACAGCAGAGGAAGAGGAGGGTGCACGGGGATGATTTGGAGGCTCCGGACGCGGCGAGGCCATTTCGCAGCCAGAGGTTGAGCGGTTTCACCCATTTCTGCTCTACAAGATGCTCAAAGAATGGGATGGATCCGGCACAGAGGCATTGGGGTTCATGGCCATGCACAAGGCCCAAGCTTTTCCTTTCCATCCCCTCCTTGGGCACCTTCACGGTCACCATTTGGGGTGATTACGGTCCCCACACTCTCCGGGAGCCTCAGGTTTCGCTCTCTTGACACCTGTATCCCACTGATCCCCCTTCCCATTGCTCCGGCACAGTCACAGGGAAAATTGGGCTAAAACACCCCAAAGAGCACTGCCACCGCCAGACCCGCTGAATTCCTCCACCGGCTTACAGCAGCCTGGCAACACTGCGCCAAAAAACGCCACCCTCACCCACCGGGCACTTTTGGGAAGCTGCCAGAAAGTGACACTGGAGGGAGCAACGCCCCCCGTGACACCAGAGCAAATCAACCCCAATAAACCCCGAGAGCAGCCCGGTGCTTCGCTGCCTGCCCTCTTTGTGTGGGGACGGGCGCGTTGTCACCCAGCTTGGGCACGCGATGGCGTTGCCCTGCCGGATTTCTAAATAATTTGGAGCGGAGAGGTGCGGGAGTGCCAGCTCGCCTGCTCACATCTCCAACGTCGCCGGGAGGTTTTCCTGCTGCCCGGTCATCCCTGGGCAGTGCCGGTGTCCATGTACAGCACCCCAGGTCCCCAGCACCCGTCCCCCTGCCCCAAGCATCCCCCGGGTGCAGGGACTGGGTGGATTCCCCCCAAACCCTTCTTTGAGTTTTTCCTTTTTAGCTTTGTTGCACGACTCCGTGGGCACAGTGGCGGTGGGGACGGCAAGCTGGCCGGGCACCGCGCATCCCTTCACCCTTCGCTGCGACAAGGGAAGGGAGGAAAGAAGGAAAAAGGCAAAAAGCACCCAGCTGGGGCCGCTCGGTGGCCGCCTCCTTGCCGCGCGTGCCGCAGCTTGCCACGAAGTCTCCGGGGCCGAGGGTGGGCGGCAGATGCATCCGCACAGAGCCGGTGCCCGCGGGCAAAGGGCAACACAGGGACAAAGCCCCCGGCGCTCTTCATGTTTCTGCTCCCCCCCGATCCCCTGCACCCACACCGGGGGGTTTTGGGGTCTCCAGGACTCTGCCTCAGCTGCCGTTTTCCACAGATCCCTACCCAAGCCCTGTCCCTTGTAATTGTCCCTTACTCCTCGCTGGCATTTGGGACGGCGCCCAGCGGCGCATGGGCTCCAGAAGGGAGCGATACCAATAGTGACAAATTGGGAAGCCAACCTTCAGCCAGCGGCCGGCCGGCGGCCAAGCACGTGGGGGTTTGTGCAACCCCGGCCCCGAGGCCCCCCCTGCCCTCCCCATGCGCCCACGGGATTCGCCCCCAGCCATCCAAAGCGGCCCCTCGGGGTGGGAAGCAGAAAAACAGAACCAAATGGGAAACGCGACGCATCCGGAAAACAGGACCCCGAGCGAGGAGCCCGCCGGGGGCTTTCAAACCCCCAAAGTGACCGCAGCGACTTGTGCCACCCTCCCTTGTCCGCATTTCCCATCTGGGAACGCCGCTTCCTCCAGGGCTCGCACGCCGAGAGCCACCCGGCATCGCCTGCGCCGTGCCGGGGCCGGGGGGGACCCGCGTTGGTCAGCCCCATATCCCCGGGGCACGGCACCTCTCCTGCCCTGCCCATGGCTTTGGGTGTAGGGCGTGCGGCGGGTCGGGATTTCGGGTCGGGATTTCGGGTCGGGATTTCGGGTCGGGATTTCGGGTGCTTCGCGCGTTTCGGGAGCAGCGGCGCCTGGGATGCAGGGGGATGCTGTAGGGGGGCCGGGCCGGCTCTCCCCTAATGCTCGCTCAATTTGCTTAATCAGTTTTCTAAACGCCAAAGCAGGGCCAGACAATGTCAGCCCATTAAGGGCTTTAGGAAGTCGCAGGGAGCCCTTTTCAATGAGAAAGGCAGCGCAGCCCGGGGTCAGGTTTCGGGGCCGAGCATGCCAGCGGGCGTCCCGCAACGTGCCCCAAAGTCGCCCTAAGGCCCCAAACTCACCCAAAGCCCCAAATCGTAAACCGAAACCCCTAAACTTGACCAAACCCCAAAACTTGGCCAAAACTCAAAACTTGACCAGAACCCAAAACTTGACCAAACTCCCAAAACTTGATCAGACCGCAAAAGCCTCCCAAACCCCAAAACTTGACCAAAATTCAACCAAACACCCAAAACTTGATCAGACCACAAAAGTCTCCCAAACCCCAAAACTTGACCAAATCTCAAAACTTGACCAAACACCCAAAACTTGACCAAACACCCAAAACTTGACCAAACACCCAAAACTCCCCCAGATGCCCCAAACTTGCCATGAGAGCGGCAGCGCAGCCCTCCTGGAAGGGGCCAAGCACCCCAAAAGGGACCCAACCCCATTTCTTCCTCTTTTTTTGCCCCCGCCGAGCCGCCCCGCCGCCTTCCTTCACGCAAACAAGCCGGGGCACGAGTCCACGGCCCTTGACCGCAGAGGGGCCAGGGCTCCAGCATCGCGTCCGCGCGGCCCCAAATTGGCCCCCCCAGCACTGGGGGTCGTGGGGGTGGAGGGGGGGGGCACTTACGGTGCGGGCGCCGCCGGGGGACAGGGCTCCGTTGGAGAGGTAGGGGCTGCCCAGCTCGGGGAGCATCAGGAAGGGGTAGCCGGGGTAGGGGGGGCCCTTAAAAAACCCCCCATCTTGCTGTCGTCTCACCACTGGGGAGAAAAGGGGGGGGGTCAGGAGGTGGGGGG
>JALLAJ010000961.1:15576-27035 GCA_024635365.1 Aix galericulata | reverse complement strand
GGGGGTGGAGGCACCGGGAGAGAGCGGGGAGGGGGGAACAAAGAAGCGGCGAAGCTGCCGGGGGGGGCACCGCTACCTTCGGCGAGGGCGTCCCGCGGCTTCTGGAAACTTTCCCGGGGCTGGGGGGGCCGCTCCGCCTGCGGGGGAGCGGGGGGGGCGCGGTGAGGGGCGCGGAACGGGCCGGGGCCTCGCGGCCTCCCGCCGGAGCCCGGCCTCACCTCGGCGTCCGAGCCGGCCCCGGAGCCCCCCCGGCTCTCGGTCTCGCTGACCAGCGACGATTTCAGCTCGTCCAGGTCGCCGTGGGCCGAGCCGCGCCCCGCGCCCTTGTCCTGCTCCTCGCCCTCGTCCTGGAAGGCGATCAGCTCGTCGGGGGCCCCCAGGTCGTCCCCCCCCGCCGGCTCCAGCTGCGGCATCGCTGCCCCCGGGGCCGCCCCCGCCGCCGGTGCCGCTCCCGGTGCCGGTCCCGGTGCCGCCGCCGCCGCCGCCCGGGAGGGTCGGGAATGCGCGGGGCGGCGGGCGGGGAGGAGCCGGGGCTGCAAACCGACACCGCGGGGCAGGGCAGGGCGCTCGCACCGCCCCGAGCCCCCCGGCACGACGCCCCCCCCCCCCCCCCCCGCAGCCCCCCGGCCTCGGTCCGCCCCGGCCCCGGGGGCTCCGGCTCGGCTCCGTGCCCCCCGCCCGGCCCCGGCTCTCCCGGTGCAGCCGGGGGGCTCCGGGGCCGCTGGGACCCCCCCGCTGTGTGCGGGGTGCCCCCATCCCTAAACGGGGTCCCCCCCGTCCCGGCCTGGGGGTTCTGTCCCCTTTTGGGATCCCCCTCCCGTCCAGGGCGCCCCCATCCCATCTGGGGTTCTCCGGCTCCTTGCGGGACCCCCCTCCCGTCCAGGGTGCCCCAACTCATCTGAGCCCCCCCATCCCATCCAGGGTTCCCCGCCATCCCAGCTCCACTTTATCTGCCCCCCCCATCCCAGCCAGGGTCCCCCAATCTCATCCAGGGCCCCCCCCATCCCATCTGGGGTTCTCCATCCCCTTTTGGGACCCCCGTCCCATCTGGGGTCCCCCCATCCCATACAGGGCTGTCCATCCCCTTTTGGGACCTCCACCACATCCAGGGTTCTCCATCTCATTTGGGTCCGTCCCCCCCATCCTGTCCAGTCCCCCCCCCACATCCCATCTGGGGTTCTCCATCTCCTTTAGGGCCCCCCCATCCCACCTGGGCACCCCCCTCCCATTTAGGGTGTCCCTGCCCTGCCCCATCTCACTGGGGTGTCCCTGTCCCACCCAGGACGTCCCCATCCCAATGAGGTGACCCCATCCCACTGCTGTGTCCCATCCTAACCAAGTGTCCCCGTCCCACCAGGACGTCCCTGTCCCCCCAGGCTGTCCCCATGGGGGGTCCCCATGCAGTGGGGTGCTCAGGGGGGGTTTCCCCATCCCACCCCACCCCGGGCAGGGATCGGGGTCCCCGTGCAGCTCCAGGACCACCCTGCAGGGCAGGACCCCCCAGAAAACCCCTTTTACTTCAGCCCCCATCCCTCGGGGCCACACCGCTGGGACGGGGCCACCCCATTTAGCCAAACCGACCCCATTTCGGGGCACGAAGCCGCCCGCCTGCCCCCAGCCGCCCCCCCCCGGCGCCGCACCACAAAGATCCTTCAGTGGCTTCCCCCGAAATATGGCACGGAAAGGCTGAAAAGCCCTTTGTGCCCCCGAACCGGCGGTGACCCCGAGCCCCCCGCCCGCGGCTCGCAGGGAGCAGCTGCCGGGTGTCGGGGTGGCCCCCCCCGCGCGGCCCCCCAGAGGTTTGATTGCCCCTGATTTAATTAACAACTCATTAGGGTGCCGGGGCACCCAGGGGGTCCTGGGGCACTGAGGGGTCCCGGGGTGTCCAGGGGGTCCTGGGGCACCCAGGGGTCCCACGGGGACTGGGGGTCCCGGGGTGTTGGGGTCCTGGGGTACCCAGGGGTCCTGGGGGGTCCCAGGGGTCCCATGGTTGACTGGGGTCCCGTGGGTCCCACGTTCCCCGAGGGGTCCTAGGGCATCCATGGGGTCTGGGGTGTCCCAGGGGTTCTGGGGGGTCCTGGGGGGCCCTGGGGGGTCCCAGGGGTCCCCAGGGTGTCTGGAGGGCCTGGGGGGGTCCCAGGGGTCCTGTGGCGAATGGGGGTCCCGGGGGTCCCAGGGGGTGCGGGTGCCGGGGGGGTCCCGCTGTCCCCAGGGGTCCCCGGGGGTCCCCAGCCCCGCGGTACCGGGGGGGGCACCCACAGCTCCCNCTGGGTCCTGCCGGTGCCGGCACCACCTGTCCCTGTCGGGCCCCTTCCTTCCTGCCCCGCCTGCGCTCGCACGGGGGGCATGAGGAGCTGGGGGGGGGCAAGGTTTAGGGCTGGGGGCTTTTGGGTGCGGGTCAGAGGTCCCCCACGTCCCCTCCCTCGGAGCATCCGATGCCTCTTGCTGGGCCATCAATATTTTATCGCGGCGAGGAAGGAGAGCTCCGGGCTGAGCAGGATGCTGCCAGCGAGCACCAGCCCTGCTGGGCTCAAAGCAGGAGGGATCCTCGCTGGTGGGCTTGGTTTTGGGGATGAGAGCTGGGATTTGGGGCGATTCCCTGCTGGGGGGGGGCTGCGGGGCTGGGCAGGAGGTGCCGATGTCCGCGGGCGCACCCCAGCCCCGCTCCTGTCCTGGCACAGATGGGGGCCTGGAGGAGATGGTGGAGGAGCTCAACAGCGGGAAGGTGATGTACGCCTTCTGCAGGGTGAAGGACCCCAACTCCGGCCTGCCCAAATACGTCCTCGTCAACTGGGTGAGCGGGGACGGGGACAGGGATACGCCTTGGGGACCTCCTCTGGTGCCAAAAAACGCCTGGTGGCCAAAAAATCCACCAGGTGCCCCACACCCAGGCAGCACCGAATGGGGAATGACCCCAAATGGGGACAGTTTTGCAGCCCAGACCCAAGGGGCTGCTGCTGGAGAGACCCCCGTGGGCTGGGACCCCCCCGGTAAGCGGGTGCCGATGGTTTCCCTTGCAGACGGGTGAAGGCGTCAACGACGTGCGGAAAGGAGCCTGCGCCAACCACGTCAGCACCGTCGCCGGCTTCCTGAAGGTCCGGTGGGCTCCCGGTGCCCCCCAACCCTTCTCCCGCCACGGGGTGGACCCCGAGGGTGCCACCTCGGGGCCACCCCCCTGAGCTGGGGCTGTCCCCGCGCAGGGCGCGCACGTCACCATCAACGCCCGTGCCGAGGAGGACGTGGAGCCCGAGCTCATCATGGAGAAGGTGGCCAAAGCCTCGGGGGCCAACTACAGCTTCCACAAGGAGAGCGGCCGCTTCCAGGACGCCGGACCCCAGGCTCCCGTGGTGAGTTGGTGTTAGGAGATGCCCGAGACCAACTTAGAGACGTCCTGTGGTGCCGTGGTGTGCCGGGCACGGGGCTGGACGGAGCTCGGGGTGGTTTTTTTGGGGGGGAGCTCAGGGGTTTTGCTCAGCCCCAGCACGCTGTGCCGCCCTGTAGGGCTCCGTCTACCAGAAGACGAACGCGATGTCCGAAATCAAGAGGGTGAACAAGGATAACTTCTGGGCCAAAGCCGAGGTGAGGGCCGTGCAGCCGGGCCGCTCTCTGCTCGCCGAAGCCAAGCTCCGGGGCTGGGGGCTGTGGAGCCGACCCGAGCGCGTGTCCCGGCAGAAAGACGAGGAGAACCGGCGGCTGGAGGAGAAGAGGCGGGCGGAGGAGGAGCGGCAGCGGCTGGAGCGCGAGCGGCGGGAGCGGGAGCTGCAGGAGGCGGCGGGGCGGGAGCAGAGATACAAAGCCCGCTCCAACGAAATCGAGGCCCAGAAGTGAGTCCCTGCTGGCTGGGACACGTCCCCGGCTCGCGCTCCGTGACACAGCGGGAGGTGCAGGGAGAACCCTCCAGCCGTGTGTCCTGGGTCTGCCCTCCCCGGGGCTGGGGAGGCTCCGAGCATCGCTCCCCGCGGGCAGAGCCTTCCCCAGCTCCCTGGGGCAGCTCCTGCTGTGCTGTCCCCGTCCCCACGTGGCCGCGGCACTGAGCACCGCTGTCCTTTTGTCACCCTCTGTCACCGCAGGAGGCTGCAGCAGGAGGCGGAGAGGAGGGACAGGGAGCAGCAGCAGCAGCGGGTGAGCCTCGGCGCCAGGCTCTGAGGGTCTCGGGGTGCCGAATCCAGGGGGTGTCCCCCTGTTTGCCCTCTGCACCCCCTCTTTGTCCCCATTTCTGTGGTCCCGGGGGGGTGGCCCCGTGTCACCGACCCCTCTTGTGCCGCAGAAGGAGCAGGCGGAGGAGCAAGAGGCCGAGCAGCGGAGAGGCTTCAGGAGGAGCGAGTCGGTGGAGAAAGCCCAGGTGCGCATTGCTGGGGGGGAACCGCGCTGGGGGGCTGCTCCCGGCCCCTCTGCCCCTTCCAGCCCCCCCAGACCCTGCTTAACCCCTGGTTCCCGTGCAGGAGGCAGCGTCGCTGATCGCACAGAGGGCAGTGAACCCCCGGGACATCTTCAAGCAGAAGGAGAGGTCGGCACCCGGGGACACGGCAGCCGCTGCCCAGCCAGGTGGGCACGGGGGGGCTCCTGAGGCAGGGGGGGGAAGCATTAACACCCGAGACTGCCGTATCCACACCGTGCTGTACCCGGGAAGCTTTAGATTTCTTATTTTTTGTAAATGAGACGTAGTAATGCCGGAAAGGAACCCGGCCTGGCTGCCTGCCGTCCCGCCCGGCTGCTCGCGCGCTCGAGCGCAGCCGACGAGACCAAGCCGCTCCGCGGGGCAGGAGCCAGGAAGTTGTGAAAACCGAAGCTGAGGCTGCAGCCGAGGAAGCTGCTGCAAACACGTGATGTGCCCAGGCCAACATCCCCCCCCCCAGCCGCCCAGCCCCCAGAGAACAACTCCAATTAGCCCACAGTAGCTCCTGCTCCCCGGTTTTGCGGAAGGAGCGCGAGCGCACCTTGGTGGCGCGGCCCCGTGCTTGTTTGCGCTTGGAGGCACCGATGGGCGAGATAAGAGCGGCAGGAAAATCCCCGGGGGAGCTGGCGCCGCCGGCCTCCGAGCTGCTCTGCTTCCCCAGCACCACGTCAGTGTTGGTTTCGTGTTTGCTCGACTGCGGCGCTGCTGTAACCGGTCGACAAACTTGTTTTTTTGCAAGAGGGACCGGAGCTGGAAAATCCTGCTGGGGAGGCGAGCCCGGTGGCGAGCCGTCGGTGAGCGAGGGGTACCCAAGCCCCCTCCTCAAGCACCTCCGTCTCCTTTTGCAGGCAAATTGCGCAGCCCCTTCCTGCAGAGGGAGGCCAATGCGGTGCCCAGCCCCGGCCCCCCGGCGCGGGAGACGCCGCCAGCATCGCCAGTGCCCGCTGCAGGTGCGTGCCCTCGCCGCCGGGCCGAGCAAAGCTTCTCGCTGTGCCTCTCCAGAGTGTCCCCGGAGCTGGCAGCGCGTTCTGCTCAGTCTCTGCCTTGTCCCCATCTCCCTGCTCCTTGGCAGAGAGCAGGCAGGGTTTGGCTTTGGCTCGAGGTCTGCGGGGGATGCTGAAGCCAAGGGGGAGGATGGGGAGCAGAGGGGACAGAGCCGGGCTCCTTCCAGCGGTACCCAGTGGCACTGGGCCCAAACTGGAGCCCTGAGGCTCCCCCTGAGCAGCACAAAGCCCAACCGTGCCGGGCAGGTGCCAGAGCCCTGGCACAGGTCCCCAGGGAGGTGCTGGAGCCTCCTCCTCGGGGTCTTTGCACCCTGCTGGATGTGGTGCAGGGCTCTGGGTGGCCCTGCTGGAGCTGGGTAGGACCAGAGGGGCCCGGAGGTGCCCCCAGCCCCCGCCACCCCGCGGCTCTGTGACCTCTCCTGGCTGAATATTGGCGTTCAGCCTCCAGCCAGGGCTTCACCATCCCCGAGGCCGCTGCACGGGCGGCCGGGGCCGGCTGCGGTCACCACTAGATGCTGCTCTTGGCCAAGGTCTCGGCGCCGGCCCTTCCCCGCTGCTCGCCGCAAGCAGCGGAGCCTGGCTATTTGCGTCTCTGGTATTTTAGGAAATGATGAATCTCGGGCAAGCTCACTCCGTTCCCCATCGGAAATGCCGCGTCTCGTCCTTTTTAGGGCTCCGCAGCCCCACGCTTTTCCCCGTCGCGGGGTTTGCGCTTGCTCAGCCCGGTCTTTGCAGCACGGGGACAGCGGGGTCACCAGGGGGGGAGCAGGGAGCGGGTTGGTGACACACGTTCCCCTTGCAGGGTACAACTCGAGCGCCCCGGAGCCCCCCGCGGATGAGGCCAATGTGTACGAGGAGCCGCCGGACGCCTCGGCCATCTACGAGGAGCCCCCTCAGGTGGGGTGGCACGGGCAGGATGCACCCCGGGCGTCCCCTCGGGGCTTTTTCTCCCCCAAACCTCCTCCTCCTCCTGCCTGCACAGCCCAAAGCAGCAGGGCCGGGCCAGGCCGTGTCAGACTCTCCGCCGTGTAGTAGCGGGGTTGTGTCACGCTGCAGCACTTCCTTTGCAGATGTGGTGGGTGCTCGGTTTCCTCTCTGTAGCTGGAGGGGAGACGTCCAGTGCTCTGGACTCGGGGCACCGGGGTGGCCGCATCCTGCGAACAGTGGTGCTGGGGGGCCCGCATCCTGCGCCGTGGCAGACCCCGTGCCCCGGAGCCTGGCTCCACCTAACGAGGCACGGCGTTGTTAATGCCCTTCTCTCCCTCCCGAAGGACCACGCTGATGGGGCCAAGTACGACTACTCGGCCGAGTACCAGCAGACGCCGGACCTGGCGGGGAAGGGGCTGTGTGCCCGGGCGCTCTACGACTACCAAGCGGGTACGGGCTGGGGGGGCTCCTCCGAAACAGGGGGCGCGGGGCCCAGAGCTGCCCACCCCCCTGCAGAGCTGGGAAAGCAAGTGAAGGGGGACGGAGCCCTCCCTCCCTCCTAAAATCTGTTTCTCGCTGTCCTCCCTCCTGTCCCGGGGCCAGCTTTGCCCGGATATTTGTGTTTTGTAACGTCTGAGCCGCCCTGGCTTCTCTCCAGCCCCGGCCGTGCCAGCAGCTGGGTCCCCAGCACCGAGGGGGGGACACCAGAGGCGGGCGGGGGGCTCGGGGCAGCCCCGGGGGGGTCCGGGCTGTTCCTCACTCACCTCCCCTCCGTCTCCCTCCAGCTGACGACACTGAGATCTCGTTTGACCCTGAGAACATCATCACCAACATCGAGATGATCGACGAGGGCTGGTGGCGGGGCTACGGCCCCGACGGCCACTTCGGCATGTTCCCCGCCAACTACGTGGAACTGATCGAGTGAGGGGGCGGCGGGGCCACGGCAGCTCCCGGCCCCCCGGGAGCACTGGGCTCCAGCCTGGTTCTTCCAAGCAGTGCGTGGCTTTCCTCCCTCCCTTCCTTCCTTTCTCCCTTCCTTCCTGCCTTTCTTCCTTCTCTCTGAGTGACGTGCCATGGCCTTGAGACCCCCGACCCTGGAGCCCCCATAAATGCCCCCCCCGGGGGCGCTGGCAGAAGCCCCCCGGCTCCGTCCCGGCGCGGAGCAGCCGCGTGCCCCGCGGGCTCCCCTCCCTTCTGGCCCCTCGTGCGGTCCGACCCCTCGCAGGGAGCCCGGAGCTGCGGCCAGCGCTCGGCTTCCCGGCCGGGGAGGAGATCAAACGAGGCCAGGGTGGGGGGATTTGAGCAAAAGCTGTGAGCGAGGGCTCCCCCCCCGCGTGCCCCATTCACTGTGAACAAGGAAGAGCCGGGTCCGGCTGCCGCCTTCCTCTCGGTCGCCTCCAGCTCCTTTCCCTGGTGTTGCTTTTGGAACAGGCTGTGACGGGTTTTACCACGGGTTTTAGCGATGCCGGGGCCGCTCGTGCCCCCCCCCCGGGTCAATAAAAGGGCTTTTCTTTGGTGACGGCTGCACAGGACCCGGCCGTGCCCCTGCTGCTCTGCGCCACCATCGGGGTCCCCGCTCTGCGCTCCCCTCACCCCGCGTCCCGTGGTTAATCCCCACCCCTGCGTGTTAAGGCTTTTCAGCGTGATTTGGGGTGAAACGGCGGTGTTTTGGCGCGGGGTTGGCAGAGGGCATGGGTTTTTAATGTCAGCCGCCGGTGCTAACGAGAGACCTTTAATAAGGGGAAGCTGAGCTGGGCGTGGGGCTCGCTGCTGGTTTTGCAATGGGTGAGGAGCTGCGGCCGCGCTGCGCCGAGCGGGTTTGTGCGCCAGGGGGTGAGGGCAGGGAATAATTAGGTGGGTAATTAGTACCGGTGCTGGAGATGAGTCTAACGAGGGAGGGAGGTTTGCTCAGAAGAGCAGCCAGAGACCACAGCCGGAGTGAGCAGTGGGAGGGGGTCTGGGTGCACGGGGGACTATGGGGGCGTTTTGGGGACCTGGGGACGCTGAGGGCAAGGGGGGTGCAGGGGACACGGGGACAGTGGGGTGTGGGGACAGCGGGGTGAGGGAACCTCGAGGGGTGGCGGTGGGACACGGGGCTCAGCATCGGGCCTTTATTTGCCAGGGCACGGGTGCAGGAGGGGGGTGGCACGGGGACGGGGAGCGGGCATGGGGCAGGGTGGAGGTGGCAGAGGCACAGCAGCAGAGCAGGTGGGGAGGGGGGTGGCAGGGGACAGGCGTGGGCACGGGGACAAAATGGGCTTGGGGACAGCAGGGGGGATGGGGCACGGGGGTGGCAGCGGCGTGGGGATGGGGTGACAGCAATGGCACGGGTGGAGATGGGGGTGGCATGGGGGTGGCCTGGCCTTGGAAATGGCCCCGGGGTGGCAGGGGGACGTCCTGGCCCCACGGTGCCCCCCCCTCACTTCCAGTTGGCGAAGAACTGCTTGAAGAGGGGCGTCTCGCGGCCCTGCGGCAGGATCTCCACCTGCGGGACGGGGACACGGTGGGGATGGGGGACGAGGGGACGTCACCGTGGCCCCCCCCAGCCCTCCTGTGCC
Organism: Aix galericulata; assembly: GCA_024635365.1. Lineage (NCBI taxonomy): Eukaryota > Metazoa > Chordata > Aves > Anseriformes > Anatidae > Aix > Aix galericulata. The sequence continues at coordinate 18,150 of JALLAJ010000961.1, read as the reverse complement.
CACCTGCGTGCGGGGCGAGTAGCCCATGCGGGCGATGGTCTGCTCGGCCACGCTGAGAGCCGCCTGGCGCTCCTGCTCGTTGGCTTTGCGCCCTGCGGACGGGGCCGTCAGCCTTGGCTGGGGGGCCCCGTCCCCATCCCTGTCCCCGTCCCCGTCCCCAGGCACCTTTCCACACGTAGACCTTTCCCCCGGCGCCCGTGTCCAGCACGAAGCAGTCGTCGGGGCAGAGCAGGCTCTGGCTGAAGGGGCTGCTCCTGGACACCTCGGTCAGGTCCATGCGCCCCGTCGCGTCCGACACCTGCGGTGGCCGGGGTGTCACCGCCGGGGTGCCACCACCAGGCCACCCCCGTGTCCCTCTGTGTGTCCCTGTGCCCACCACAGCATCCCTTGGCCCTGCCCAGCCCTATGTCACCCCCCTATAGGGGCCACCCCAGCCTTGCCCGGCCCCACGGCCACCGCAGCGTGCCCCAGCTGTGCCCAGAGGTTCGTGGGGTCACCCGGCACGGAGACCCTCAAAGCTCGCCACGCTGACCTGAGCCCCACCACTGCCCCGTGTCCCCTAGTGCCACATCCACAGCTCCCAGATACCTGCAGGGGTGGGGACCCCACCGCTCCCCCCGCAGCCCTTTCCAAATCTCAACCACCCCCCCGTGAAGAAATTCCTCCTGGCGCCCAATCCAAGCCCCCCTGGTGCCACGTGCGCCCATGCCCTCACGTCCCACCACTTGCCACCAGCCCACGCCCCCCCGGGACCACCACAGCACCCCCAGCCCCTCGCCTTGTAGAGGACGGCCGTCCCCGCGCTCTGGTCGGCCGCCGCGTCCTCCTCGGGGCTGCCCTCCTGCAAGCTGGGCTTGGGGCCCAGCACCTGTGGGGCGAAGACACGGCGTGACAGAGCCCCGGGGGGGGCACCCACGTCCCCTCGCCTCCCCAGCGCACCCACCTGCAGCATCTCCGGTGGCTCCTCGCCGTCCACCACCACCTCCAGCCGGGCCTTGCCGCCCCGCTCGCCGTCCCGGATGGCCGCCGCCAGCTCCTGGGCCCGGCTGCGCTCCAGCACGTTGCAGCGCGCCCCGCACCAGGTGAAGATGGCCTGGGGACACCGAGAGGGACGGCGGTGGCGGGGCTGGCCCCCACCAGCCCCGGGGCCGCCGTTACGCGGAGGGTGTCGCCGGGTCGGGGCTGGTCCAGGGGGACGCCCAAGGGACGCCTCGATAGATGGACGCCCAGAGGGACGGATGGACAGACAGCCACATGGATAACCGATGGGTGGGGGGACAGACGGACAGATGAGGTGTCCCAGTGGATGCACAGGACAGAGGAACAACTCAGCAGACTGATGGTGAGAAGGACAGACAGACAGCCCAACAGCTGGACGCCCAGACGGACAGGAGGACACCCCCACAGACATGTCGAGGACAGACAGATATGGCCACCCAGGACAGGTGGACACCCAGAAGAACAACCAGACGGAAACCTACGGACACATGGACACCTGGAAGGTCAGACAGACAGACACAGGGATAGACAGACACCCCGACAGACAGACGGACACCCAGAAGGACAGGTGGACAACCCAACACTCTGCTATGGATGGAGAGACGCCCCGAGGGGCTGATGGCTCCCCACGGCCATACGGACACCCAGACGGACACGGGGCACTTGCACCAAGCGGGAAGGGTCCTGGGGGCCGGGGCCGGGGCCACCCACCTCACCCAGGTCGAGGACGAAGCAGTCGCCGGTGTTGAAGCTGGCCCAGCTCAGGTCCCGCTCGGTCGCCCGAATTTTCTTCCTGCCCTTCACCTGGTAGAGCCGGCGCACGGGGCCGGGGCCGGTGCTGGGGCGCACGGACCTGAAGGCCGAATCCACGCCGCCCTCCTGCAGGCACGGGGTGCTGAGCGCCCGGCGGGGACACCGACCCCTAGGGAGGGGTGGCCAGCACCCGTGGGGGGTGCCGAGCACCTAGGAGGGGTGCTGAGCACCCAGCACGGAGACTGGGCAGCCAGAAAGGATGCTGAGCGCCGTGGTAGGGATACTGAGGGCCTCAGAGGGGGTTCTGAGCACCCAGGGGTGCTGCTGAGCACTGCGGGTGGGCAGCACCCAGCAGGGACGCCACGTGCTTGGTGGGGAGCAAAAGGGGTGGGGGGAACACTGGGGGCTTGGGGGCATCCTGCACGCCCACCACGGATGCACAGCACCCGTTTGGGAAGCCCAAACACCCACTGGAGTTGCCCAAGCACCCACTGGGGATGCTCAGCACCCACCGGGGATGCCCGGCACCCCCCTGGCACCCTCGGGCTCCCGAGGCCCCGTACCTGGTAGGTGACGCCGCGGGGGAAGTACTCCATGAACTCGTCGGACTCGTTGCCCTGCACCTCGCGGTGGGTGACGGGGCGCTCGCCCAGCGCCGCGTTCAGCTGGGTGCAGAGGAGGGCGCAGGCGCCCTGCTCGTCCCGCGACGCCTCCCGGCCTGCGGCGGGGAACGGGGGGGGCTCAGCGGGACCCCCCCACGTCCCCACACACGTCGTGTCCCCCCCTTACCCCGTGCTCACCGATCCAGAGGTGCAGGTGGGC
>JALLAJ010000918.1:22284-107710 GCA_024635365.1 Aix galericulata | reverse complement strand
ACCCAAAGAGCCACTCTCACTTAAAAGCTGCCGCCACGGACACAGAGACACATCCTCAACAGGAGAAAAGAACACCAGAGCGTTGTGGGAACAACACACCCCACCTCATTACTTGCCAGGCATTGTCACGTAAGAGCAGATCATACCAAATGCTGTCATGCGGAAAGGGTTTCTTACCCCAAAGGCACTCAGGGACCAGCATAAAAGCCGGCCCTGTGCCTTGCTCCCTCACACACTCCTCCTGACGCCTTCTGCCCTGCGACCAACAAGGTGAGCCTGAACCCCATTCCCATCCTTCGCCCACCTGACCAGCCTTATCTCCCTACTACCTATCTCCCCCCAGCCTCAGCAGCCCTTCGGGCTTGCCAAAGCCATGCTCCACACAACCTTGGGCCACCCGAGCTCCCTTGGCCTCCTTCAGCAGTACTCCACACACCCCTAACACCCTCTGCCTTCCGAACACCCTCTCTTCCAGGCACCCTCCACACCACAGACATGTCCTGCTACGACATCTGCCGCCCCTGCGGACCCACCCCGCTGGCTAACAGCTGCAACGAGCCCTGTGTCAGGCAGTGCGAGGACTCCCGCGTCGTCATCCAGCCTCCTGCCGTGCTGGTCACCCTGCCAGGACCCATCCTCAGCTCCTTCCCCCAGAACACCGCCGTTGGATCCTCCGCATCAGCTGCCGTGGGCAGCAACCTCAGCGCCCAGGGAGTGCCCATCTCCTCCGGTGGCTTCGGAGGCTTTGGCTTTGGAGGCTATGGCTTCGGAGGCCTGGGGTGCATCTCTGGTGGAAGAGCCTGCTACCCCTGCTAAGGATCCACGCCAACACCCCTGACCGCAGCCTCCAACACCTTGCAAGCCAGCTCTCAGTCTGAGGACACTCCTCTGTGCTGCTCATGGCACATGGGCTCACCAGCCGTAGCTCATTCCATGACAAAACAAAGCAAGCAAGCAAGGAAGGGGCCAGCCCATGCTGTCAGGAAACATGGCCAACATACCTCCTTCTTTCTTCCTCTTTCTCCTTTCCATAGCACCACCACCTACCACCGCAACTGTCTGCTGCAATGCCTTGCTCACTAGCACAATCCCTCCAGAAACCTTCTGGGGCTGCTCCTACCATGGGGTTGGGAGACCTTGGGGCTCTGGAACAATCTGCTCCGCGCAAGGGTCATAGGCTGGTGGTTGCCCTCCTGACACCTCAGAATGTGCACCTTTGATGCTCCATCTATTTCATGTATTCTTCAATAAAATCAATCTGCATCCCATATCTTCAGATGCCACCTCTTGATTTCCTTTCCCAACGCTCTTCCAACTTCACCCGACAAAAAGAACAAAAAGCAGGGCTCAAGTGGCCATCAGGGCCTAAGCCGCTTGGTATTCTCGAAGAGTTTGGCCAATGCTCTTACATAGCTCCTTCTCACTACCATGTTAAGATATGATGGGCCACTCAGCAGATATGGAATTGCCTGCATGGTCACATGCCAAGAGTTGCGCTCAACAGCTAGGTTGTTTTTAGAGGTTAGCTGAGTGTTTGGTGAGACTGATGTCTCACTAAAATGGAGAGATATCTGTTTGACATTTTAGAATAATTGCTGGAGGTGTCTTGGTGAGGCTAAACAGTTTTCCACCTCTTAAGGGATCGTATAGCATTGAGGAAACTTCAAGGCTCAGATGCGGAGGATACGCAATGAAGTACTTACATGGTATTGTCTTGGGCAACAAAGCCTGCAACCCTAGGTATCTGTAACACCAGGGAACCTTGGTGTGCTGAGTCTGAGAGACATAGTATGGAGAGTGGAGCAGAACAAAGGCACCGTGGCCAGACTCTGTGACGTCCCTTCAGAGATCAGGAACCGGATGGTATTGTGGAACTGACAGACTGCATGGGCAGCTCTGGCTCAAACTGATAACCAAGCATGACCTTTTGGTGAACAAGAACTTGTACTCCTGGTGCTTCTAATGTACCAGACTGAAAGTGTATTCTCGTATTTGTGAATCCGTGATAGTGATTGTGTAATTGTACTTAAAATGGTTATTACATTAACGGTGCATGCATGATTGTGATAATTCAACATACACTGAATGTAACTAGACTTACAGTGGCAGTCAGCTTTACCGAGCAGAAACTTGAGTCAGCAATGCAGCGTTGCGGCAAAAGAGGCCACCAGGCTGTAGGAGAGCATGGGGAAGGGCGTTACCAGCAAATTGAGGAAGGCGCTCCGTCATATCTCCTCAGCACTGGTGAGGCCCCTTGTGGAGTCCTTTGTCCAGTTTGAGGTGCCCCAGAGGAAGGTGGAAACAGACAGGCTGGAGCAATTCCAGTGCATTGCTACCAAGATGCTGAAGGGCCTGGAGCCTCATCAATATGAGAAGAAGGTGAGAGAGCTGGGCGTTTTCAACCCGCAGAGAAGGGTGCTCAGGCTGAATCTCCTCCTTGTTCTAAATCCCGGATAGGCGACAATGAAGACAAGGGAACCAACTAAATTCAGTTACTGCCTGCTGCCAGGAGAAGGGTGAGTGGACACCACAGAGAAGCTATTACCTTGGAAGAGAAGGAAGCCGTTTTTCCCTGTGAGAGTGGTCAAGCAGTAGACTTAAAGAAGATTTTTTGCCTTTCCATTCTTGGAGATAAGAGAAACCCAGGAACTGCTCATGGTCCTGAACAGCTTGCTGTAGCTGCCCGTGCTTGAGCAGGACGCTGGCATTACATGGTCTCCAGATGTTAGTTGCAAGCGGAAGGGATTCTGTGGCTGCATCTGTTGTCAATGCGGGAGAATGTGCTGGGTGAGAAAGCAGTCGAGTGTGTGCTGACACAGAGAGATTGTTTCAGAGGCACGTGCAGCAAAGCCTTTGCGTGCACAAGCCTTTGTTAGGTTAAGGGTAGGTCTACTGTGACGTGCTGCAAGGTGTGGTGGCCCTTTTTCACTTGCCCCGATGATGTCTTCAGCTTTGGCTTTGTCATGAGCGAAGTGGGAAGGGCTGTGGGAGAAGAAGGGAAGATGAGGAGCGTCAGCCTGGCATGCTTGAGACCTTTGTTGAGGAAAGCACATGGAAAGGAAGGAGCAGCAAGTGGAACATCCCCGGGGTTCTTGGGTGCATGATGGGTGACCAACAACGTCATCCTTGTGCATGGAATATTTTCCCGGACCACGGAGATATTCCTGCCCTATGATGGGAGCACTGGAGAAGGAGTCGATCCCTGGGGGCGTTTGGCTTGTGAGCCCATCATAGCAGCAGAGAAAACCGGACACAGGAGACAGTGCAAGTCAAGGAAAGAAGTGGGAGAGTGGTAGAATGTAAGTGGGACATGTTTCCAAGCATCGTGGAATAGCCCGCGTCCTTGCTTCTCTGGTTCATGCCTTGAGAGAAATAGCTGTGTTCGTAGACCTGATGACCCAGTGGGTCAGGGACAGCACAAAGGAGCATCCATAATCCACGAGGAGTCTCGCACCATCCGTGTGGTGTCTCTGTGAAGGACAACTTTGTTAAATAATACTGGCCTCAGTAGAGACCCCAGAGGGACATCACTCCTCCTCAGCAGAGAGCTATTGAGTGCAGCTCTTAAGATGTGACCATGCAGGCAATTCTTTATCTGCTGAGTGGTCATCATGTGTTTCCAGGGTAGTGAGAAGGAGCTTCTTAAGAGCATTGGCCAAACGCTTCTTGAACACCAAGAGGCTTGGGCCCCGATGGCCACTTGAGCCCTGCTTTTTGTTCATTTTATCGGCTGAAGTTGGAAGAGCCTTATGAGAAGAAAGCAAGAGGAGGCATCTGAGGATATGGGATGCAGATTGATTTTATTGCGGAATACTTGACACTGAGGGAGCATCAGGGAGCACATTCTGAGGTGCCTGGAGGGCAACCACCAGCCTATGACCCTTGCGCAGAGCAGATTGTCCCAGAGCCACAAGGTCTCCCTACCCCATGGTAGGAGCAGCCCCAGAAGGTTTCCGGAGGGATTGTGCTAGTGAGCAAGGCATTGCAGCAGACAGTTGCGGTGGTAGGTGGTGGTGCTATGGAAAGGAGAAAGAGGAAGAAAGAAGGAGGTATGTTGGCCATGTTTCCTGACAGCATGGGATGGCCCCTTGCTTGCTTGCTTTCTTGTGCCATGGAATGAGCTACGGCTGGTGAGCCCGTGTGCCATGAGCAGCACAGAGGAGCGTCCTCAGACTGAGAGCTGGCTTGCAAGGTGTTGGAGGCTGCTGTCAGGGGTGTTGGCGTGGGTCCTTAGCAGGGGTAGCAGGCTCTTCCACCAGAGATGCAGCCCAGACCTCCCAGGCCAAAGCCTCCAAGGCCAAAGCCTCCGAAGCCACCGGAGGAGACGGGCACTCCCTGGGCGCTGAGGTTGCTGCCCACNCGCTGTCATTGCTCCAGCCTGTCTGCTTCCACCTTCCACTGGGGCTCCTCAACCTGGACAAAGGACTCCACAAGGGGCCTCAGCGGTGCTGAGGAGAGATGACGGAGCACCTTCCTCAATTTGCTGGCAATGCTATTCCCCATACCCTCCTGGAGCCTGGTGGCCTCTTTTGCTGCAAGGCTGCATTGCTGACTCATCGTCAGCTTGCTCTGCAACAGCAACACAAGGTCCTGCTTGGCAAAGCTGCCTGCCCCTGTGTCAGAAAACTCCATGTCCCGCTGACTGGCATTAGTCCTCCCCAGAGGCAGCAATTTGCTTTGCCCCTTCTGCAACTTCATGATGTTCCTCTCTGCCCAGTTCTCCAGCCTCCGCACATCATTCTGAATGGTGCCACGTCCATCACATGCATCAGTCGCTCCTCCCCGTCTTGGGTCATCTGCAGACTTCCTGCGGGGTCATTCCATCCCATCACCCACCTCACTAATGAGGATATTGAAAAGTGCTGGCCTCACTACCGAGCCCTGGCCCGCACCGCTAGGGCCTTGCCTCCAACACCGCTCTGTGCCACTCAGCACAAGCCTCTGCACCCAAGCAATCGGCCACCTATCAGCCCACCTCAGTGTACCTTTATCTAACCTATACTTTGTTTGCTTTTCTATGAGTGTGTCATGGTAGGAAGTGCCAAAGAAAACCCGTACTACATACAGGCTTTACTAAAATTGAACAGCTGCCACTGCTTTTTCCTCATTCACCAAGATGGTCACTTCAACGTACAAGATGCTGAGGAGGCTCCCGCGTGACTTTCCCTATGTAAATCCTTGTTGACTACTCCCCATCACATTCTGGTTCTTCGTCTGCTCAACAACATTTTCCGGGAGGATTTCCTTTAGAACCTTCCCAGTGACTGAAGTCAGGACAACCAGCCTCTGGTTGTGCACTCCTTCCTTCTCCACCTTCTTGAACAGAGGAGCGGGGTGAGTCTCTTCCAGCGTTCAGGAGCCTCTCCCACTCTCCATGACCTTTCAAAGAGAATTAGTAGTGGCCTTGCAAGGACACCGCACTGTTCCCTCAGCATTCGTGGCTGCAACCCAGCAGGCCTCACGGAACATTGTACACACAGTTGCACAGCCCCCCTTCCTATCTTGCTTCATCTTCCTCAGCAACCAACACGACTCACTTCAGCAGCAAGCCAAAACCACCTCAGCCAAACGGGGACAGGCCTTGCCACTCAACAGCCATGGCAGGACCACCCAGCCAGGAGGGGCTGCGGCCCTGCGCAACACGCATGCCTCCAATTGCCCACTGCAGGGTCCAAACCCTGTGTCTGACCAGCAAAGCCTAGGCAGGGAAAGGGCCTCACACCTGGAGGCACAGCACCGAACAAGACCCCAAAAGCTCTGCCTCATTCTCCCTGACAAACCACTCCCCCTCAGCTCAGGCCTTGCAAGCTCTCAACCGGGCCTGAGAGGACAACGTCCTGCTGTCGCAAACACCTCTCCTCCGCCTGATCAAACTACCACCCCCAAGCTGCCACAAGACGCAAACACACAGCCTCCCTTCTCCCACAAAAGGACCTTCCAAGCACAAAGGCCACCAAGCCACCAACTGACACAGGACACCCAATGTGAAAGACGAGGAATGAACACAAGCGTAGGGAGTGGGCAGGATGGCAAGGAGGGAGCGAGTGCGATACCAGTGCCAGCGCCTCATGCCCAGCACATCTGGGATGCCCAGACCAGCCTGCAGTATGGCAACACCAGCAAATAGGGCCCCCTCCCCACAACAATGCAGCCGCAAACAGCACCGCACGAGTGACACGCCATGACCTCACTTCATGACACCCCACCTCTCCCATGCTTTGTCAGCTTCTGCCGACTGCCCTCAAACACACGCTCCATGCAGATCCACCCAAAGAGCCACTCTCACTTAAAAGCTGCCGCCACGGCCACAGAGACACATCCTCAACAGAAGAACACCAGAGCGTTGTGGGAACAACACACCCCACCTCATTACTTGACAGGCATTGTCACGTAAAAGCATCTCATACCAAATGCTGTCATGCGCAAAGGGTTTCTTGCCCCAACGGCACTCGGGGACCAGCATAAAAGCCGGCCCTGTGCCTCGCTCCCTCACACACTCCTCCTGACGCCTTCTCCCCTGCAACCAAGGTGAGCCTGAACCCCACTCCCATCCTTCGCTCACCTGACCAGCCTTATCTCCCTACTACCCATCTCCCCTCATCCTCAGCAGCCCTTCGGCCTTGCCAAAGCCATGTTCCCCACAACCCTAGGCCTCCGTGCACCCTTGGCCTCCCCAAGCACTGCTCCCCCTCACCCCTAACACCCTCCGCCTTCCCAACATCCTCTCTTCCAGGCACCCTCCACAACACAGACATGTCCTGCTACAACCTCTGCAACCCCTGCGGACCCACCCCGCTGGCTAACAGCTGCAACGAGCCCTGTGTCAGGCAGTGCGAGGACTCCCACGTCGTCATCCAGCCTCCTGCCGTGCTGGTCACCCTGCCAGGACCCACCCTCAGCTCCTTCCCCCAGAACACAGCCGTTGGATCCTCCGCATCAGCTGCCGTGGGCAGCAACCTCAGCGCCCAGGGAGTGCCCATCTCCTCCGGCGGGTTCGGAGGCTTTGGCTTTGGAGGCTATGGCTTCGGAGGCCTGGGCTGCTTCTCTGGCAGAAGAGCCTGCTACCCCTGCTAAGGACCCACGCCAACACCCCTTACAGCAGCCTCCAACACCTTGCAAGCTAGCTCTCAGTCTGAGGACACTCCTCTGTGCTGCTCATGGCACACGGGCTCACCAGCCGTAGCTCATTCCATGGCAAAACAAAGCAAGCAAGCAAGGAAAGGGCCAGCCCATGCTGTCAGGAAACATGGCCAACATACCTCCTTCTTTCTTCCTCTTTCTCCTTTCCATAGCACCACCACCTACCACCGCAACTGTCTGCTGCAATGCCTTGCTCACTAGCACAATCCCTCCGGAAACCTTCTGGGGCTGCTCCTACCACGTGGTAGGTAGACCTTGGGGCTCTGGGACAATCTGCTCCGCGCAAGGCTCATAGGCTGGTGGTTGCCCTCCAGGCACCTTGGAATGTGCACCTTGATGCTCCCTCTGTTTCATGTTTTCCTCAATAAAATCAATCTGCATCCCATATCTTCAGATGCCTCCTCTTGCTTTCTCCTCACAAGGGTCTTCCAACTTCAGCCGATAAAATGAACAAAAAGCAGGGCTCAAGTGGCCATCAGGGCCCAAGCCTCTTGGTGTTCAAGAAGCGTTTGGCTAATGCTCTTACAAAGCTCCTTCTCACTACCATGGAAAGGCATGATGGGCCACTCAGCAGATATGGGTTTGCCTGCATGGTCACATGCCAAGAGTTGCGCACAACAGCTAGGTTGTCTTGAGAGGTTAGTTGAGTGTTTGGTGAGACTGATGTCTCACTAAAATGGAGATACATCTATTTGAAATTTTAGAATAATTGCTGGAGGTGTCTTGGTGAGGCTAAATAGTTTTCCACCTCTTAAGGGATCTTATAGTGTTGAGGAAACTACAAGGCTCAGATGCAGAAGCTATGCAATAAAGTACTTACATGGTATTGTCTTTGGCAACAAAGCCTGCAACCCTAGGTATCTGTAACACCAGGGAATCTTGGTGTGCTGAGTCTGAGAGACATAGTATGGAGAGTGGAGAAGAGCAAAGGCACTGTGGCCAGACTCTGTGACATCCCTTCAGGGATCAGGAACCGGATGGTATTGTGGAACTGACAGACTGCATGGGCAGCTCTGGCTCAAACTGATAACCAAGCATGACCTTTTGGTGAACAAGAACTTGTACTCCTGGTGCTTCTAATGTACCAGACTGAAAGTGTATTCTCGTATTTGTGAATCCGTGATCGTGATTGTGTAATTGTACTTAAAATGGTTATTACATTAACGGTGCATGCATGATTGTGATAATTCAACATACACTGAATGTAATTAGACTTACAGTGGCAGTCAGCTTTACCGAGCAGAAACTTGAGTCAGCAATGTAACGGTGCGGCAAAAGAGGCCACCAGGCTGTAGGAGGGCATGGGGAAGGGCGTTACCAGCAAATTGAGGAAGGCGCTCCGTCATCTCTCCTCAGCACTGGTGAGGCCCCTTGTGGAGTCCTTTGTACAGTTTGAGGTGCCCCAGAGGAAGACGGAAGCAGACAGGCTGGAGCAATTCCAGTGCATTGCTACCAAGATGCTGAAGGGCCTGGAGCTTCATCAATATGAGAAGAAGGTGAGAGAGCTGGGCGTTTTCAACCTGCAGAGAAGGGTGCTCAGGCTGAATCTCCTCCTTGTTCTAAATCCCGGATAGGCGGGAATGAAGACAAGGGAACCAACTAAATTCATTTACTCTCTGCTGCCAGGAGAAGGGTGAGTGGACGCCACAGAGAAGCAATTGCCTTGGAAGAGAAGGAAGCTGTTTTTCCCTGTGAGAGTGGTCAAGCAGTAGACATAAAGAAGAGGTTTTGCCTTTCCATCCTTGGAGATAAGAGAAACCCAGGAACTGCACATGGTCCTGGACAGCTTGCTGTAGCTGCCCGTGCTTGAGCAGGATGCTGGCATTTCATGGTCTCCAGAGGTTACTTCCAAACAGAAGAAATTCTGTGGCTGCATCTGTTGTCATTGCGGGAGAATGTGCTGGGTGGAAAGCAGTCGAGTGTGTGCTGACACAGAGAGATTTTTTCAGAGGGCACATGCAGCAGAGCCTTTGCGTGCACAAGCCTTTGTTTGGTTAAGGGTAGGTCTAGTGTGACGTGCTACAAGGTGTGGTGGCCCTTTTTGACTTGCCCCAATGATGTCTTCAGCTTTGGCTTTGTCATGAGGGAAGTGGGAAGGGCTGTGGGAGAAGAAGGGAAGAGGAGGAGCGTCAGCCTGGCATGCTTGAGACCTTTGTTGAGGAAAGCGCATGGAAAGGAAGGAGCAGCAAGTGGAACATCCCCGGGGGGTCTTGGATGCACGTAGGTTGACCAACAATGTCATCCTTGTGCGTAGAATATTTTCATGGAGCATGGAGATCTTCCTGCCCTGTGATGGGAGCAGCATAGAGGGAGTCGATCCCTGGGGGCGTTTGGCTTGTGAGCACGTCATAGCAGCAGGGAGAACCAGACATCGGAGTAAGTGCAAGTCAAGGAAAGAAGTGGGAATACGGTAGAATGTAAGTGGGCCATGTTTCCAAGCATCGTGGAATAGTCCACGTGCTTGCTTCTATGGTTCATGGCTTGAGAGAAATAGCCATACTTATGGAGTTGATGACCCAGTGGGTCTGGAACGTCGCAAAGCAGCATCCACAATCCACGAGGAGTCTCGCACCATACGTGTGGTATCTGTGTGACGAACAACTCTGTTAAATACTAATGGCCCATATAGAGACCCCAGAGGGACACCACTCCTCCCGGGTGCCCACCTGGGCACCGAGCTGTTGAGCGCAGCTCTTGAGATGTGACCATGCAGGCAATTCCTTACCTGCTGAGAGGCCATCATGTCTTTCCATGGTAGTGAGAAGGAGATATGTAATGGCGTTGTCCAAACACTTCTTGAACACCAAGAGGCTTGGGCCCCGATGGCCACTTGAGCCCTGCTTTTTATTCTTTTTGTCGGGTGAAGTTGGAAGTGTGTTGGGAGAAGAAATTAAGAGGCATCTGAGAATATGGGATGCAGATTGATTTTATTGAGGAATACTTGAAACAGAGGGAGCATCAAGGTGCACATTCCGAGGTGCCTTGAGGGCGACCACCAGCCTATGACCCTTGCGCTAGCAGATTGTCCCAGAGCCCCAAGGTCTCTCTACCCCGTGGTAGGAGCAGCCCCAGAAGGTTTCCGGAGGGACTGTGCTAGTGAGCAAGGCATTGCAGCAGACAGTTGCGGTGGTAGGTGGTGGTGCTATGAAAAGGAGAAAGAGGAAGAAAGAAGGAGGTATGTTGGCCATGTTTCCTGACAGCATGGGCTGGCCCCTTCCTTGCTTGCTTGCTTTGTTTTGCCATGGAATGAGCTACAGCTGGTGAGCCTGTGTGCCATGAGCAGCACAGATGAACGTCCTCAGAATGAGCTGGCTTGCAAGGTGTTGGAGGCTGCTGTCAGGGGTGTTGGCGTGGGTCCTTAGCAGGGGTAGCAGGCTCTTCCACCAGAGAAGCAGCCCAGGCCTCCGAAGCCATAGCCCCCAAGGCCAAAGCCTCCGAAGCCGCCAGAGGAGACAGGAACTCCCTGGGCGCTGAGGTTGCTGCCCACGGCAGCTGATGCGGAGGATCCAACGGCGGTGTTCTGGGGGAAGGAGCTGAGGATGGGTCCTGGCAGGGTGACCAGCACGGCAGGAGGCTGGATGACGACGCGGGAGTCCTCGCACTGCCTGACACAGGGCTCGTTGCAGCTGTTAGCCAGCGGGGTGGGTCCGCAGGGGTTGCAGATGTCGTAGCAGGACATGTCTGTGTTGTGGAGGGTGCCTGGAAGAGAGTATGTTGTGAACGTGGAGGTTATTGGGGTTGTGTGGAGCGGTGCCGGGCGAGGCCAAAGGAACGGGGAGGCCTTGGGTTGTGTGGAGCATGGCTTTGGCGAGGCCAAAGGGCTGCTGAGGATGGGGGAGAGGGCATGTGGGGTGATAAGGCTGCTTGGGTGGGTGAAGGATGGGAGTGAGTTTCCGACTCACCTTGTTGGTTGCAGGGGAGAAGGCGTCAGGAGGAGTGTGTGAGGGAGCGAGGCACAGGGCCGGCTTTTATGCTGGTCCCCGAGTGCCTTTGGGGTAAGAAACCCTTTGCGCATGACAGCATTTGGTATGAGCTGCTCTTACGTGACAATGCCTGTCAAGTAATGAGGTGGGGTGTGTTATTGTTCCCACAACACTCTGGTGTCCTTTTCTCCTGTTGATGATATGTCTCTGTGGCCTTGGCGGCAGCTTTTAAAATTGGCTCTTTGGGTGGATTTACATGGAGCGTGCGTTTGAGGGCAGTCTGCAGACGCGGCCAAAGCATGGGAGAGGTGGGGTGTCATGAAGTGAGGTCATGGCGTGTCACTCGTGCGGTGCTGTTTGCGGCTGTATTGTTGTGAGGAGGGGGCCCTATTTGTTGGAGTCGCCATACTGCAGGCTGGTCTGGGCATCCCAGATGTGCTGGGTGCAAGGCGCTGGCACTAGTTTCACACTCGCTCCCTCCTTGCCATCCTGCCCACTCCCTACGCTTGTGTTCATCCCTCATCTTTCACATTGGGTGTCCTGCGTCAGTTGGCGGCTTGGTGGCCTTTCTGCTTGGAAGGTCCTTTTGTGGGACAAGGGAGGTTGTGTGTTTTCTTCCTGTGGCACCATGGGAGTGGTCTGGTTCCCTTTTTTTCTTTCCCGCTCATCCAGGATTTAGAATAATGAGGAGATTCACCCTGAGCACCCTTCTCTGTGCGTTGAAAACGCCTAGCTCTCTCACCTTCTCCTCATACTGAAGAGGCTCCTGGCCCTTCAGCATCTTGGTAGGCATGCACTCTAATTGCTCCAGCCTGTCTGCTTCCACCTTCCACTGGGGTGCCTCAACCTGGACAAAGGACTCCACAAGGGGCCTCACCGGTGCTGAGGAGAGATGACGGAGCGCCTTCCTCAGTTTCCTGGCAATGCTCTTCCCCAAGCCTTCCTGGCGCCTGGTGGCCTCTTTTGCTGCAAGGCTGCATTGCTGACTCATCGTCAGCTTGCTCTGCAACAGCAACACAAGGTCCTGCTTGGCAAAGCTGCCTGCCCCTGTGTCAGAAAACTCCATGTCTTGCTGCCCGGCGTTAGTCCCCCCTAGAGGCAGCAATTTGCTTTGCCCCTTCTGCAACTTCATGATGTTCCTCTCTGCCCAGTTCTCCAGCCTCTTCACATCATTCTGAATGGTGCCACGTCCATCACATGCATCAGTCGCTCCTCCCCGTCTTGGGTCATCTGCAGACTTCCTGCGGGGTCATTCAATCCCATCACCCATCTCACTAATGAGGATATTGAAAAGTGCTGGCCTCACTACCGAGCCCTGTCCCGCACCGCTAGGGCCTTGCCTCCAACACCGCTCTGTGCCACTCAGCACAAGCCTCTGCACCCAAGCAATCGGCCACCTATCAGCCCACCTCAGTGTACCTTTATCTAACCTATACTTTGTTTGCTTTTCTATGAGTGTGTCATGGTAGGAAGTGCCAAAGAAAGCCCTTACTACATACAGGCTTTACTAAAGTTGAGCAGCTGCCACTGCTTTTTCATCATCCACCAAGACGGTCACTTCAACGTATAAGACGCTGAGGACATTCCCACGTGACTTTCCCTATGTAAATCCAGCAGGCCTCATGGAACATTGTACACACAGTTGCACACCCTCCCTTCCTACCTTGCTTCATCTTCCTCAGCAACCAACACGACTCACTTCAGCAGCAAGCCAAAACCACCTCAGCCAAACGGGGACAGGCCTTGCCACTCAACAGCCATGGCAGGACCACCCAGCCAGGAGGGGCTGCGGCCCCGCGCACCATGCATGCCTCCAATTGCCCCCTGCAGGGTTCAAACCCTGCGTCTGACCAGCAAAGCCTAGGCAGGGAAAAGATCTCACCCTTGGACTCTCAGCACTGAACAAGACACCAAAAGCTCTGCCTCATTCTCCCTGACAAACCACTACCCCTCAGCTCAGGCCTTGCAAGGTCTCAACCAGGCCTGAGAGGACAACGTCCTGCTGTCGCAAACACCTCTCCTCCGCCTGATCAAACTACCACCCCCAAGCTGCCACAAGAAGAAAACACACAGCCTCCCTTCTCCCACAAAAGGACCTTCCAAGCACAAAGGCCACCAAGCCACCAACTGACACAGGACACCCAATGTGAAAGACAAGGAATGAACACAAGCGTAGGGAGTAGGCAGGATGGGAAGGAGAGAGCGAGTGTGATACCAGTGCCAGTGCCTCGCACCCAGCACATCTGGGATGCCCAGACCAGCCTGCAGTATGGCAACACCAGCAAATAGGGCCCCCTCCTCACAACAATGCAGCCGCAAACAGCACCGCACGAGTGACACGCCATGACCTCACTTCATGACACCCCACCTCTCCCATGCTTTGTCAGCTTCTGCCGACTGCCCTCAAACACACACTCCATAGAAATCCACCCAAAGCGCCACTCTCACTTAAAAGCTGCCGCCACGGCCACAGAGACACATCCTCAACAGGAGAAAAGGACACCAGAGCGTTGTGGGAACAACACACCCCACCTCATTACTTGACAGGCATTGCCACGTAAAAGCATCTCATACCAAATGCTGTCATGCGCAAAGGGTTTCTTGCCCCAAAGGCACTCGGGGACCAGCATAAAAGCCGGCCCTGTGCCTCGCTCCCTCACACACTCCTCCTGACGCCTTCTCCCCTGCAACCAACAAGGTGAGCCTGAACCCCACTCCCATCCTTCGCCCACCTGACCAGCCTTATCTCCCTACTACCTATCTCCCCCTAGCCTCAGCAGCCCTTCGGGCTCGCCAAAGCCATGCTCTACACAACCCAAGCGTCCATGCTTCCTTGGCCTCTTCCAGTACCGCTCCCCCACACCCCTAACACCCTCCGCCTTCCCAACATCCTCTCTTCCAGGGACCCTCCACACCACAGACATGTCCTGCTACGACATCTGCCGCCCCTGCGGACCCACCCCGCTGGCTAACAGCTGCAACGAGCCCTGTGTCAGGCAGTGCGAGGACTCCCGCGTCGTCATCCAGCCTCCTGCCGTGCTGGTCACCCTGCCAGGACCCATCCTCAGCTCCTTCCCCCAGAACACCGCCGTTGGATCCTCCGCATCAGCTGCCGTGGGCAGCAACCTCAGCACCCAGGGAGTGCCCATCTCCTCTGGAGGCTTCGGAGGCTTTGGCCTTGGAGGCCTGGGCTGCATCTCTGGCGGAAGAGCCTGCTACCCCTGCTAAGGACCCACGCCAACACCCCTGACAGCAGCCTCCAACACCTTGCAAGCCAGCTCTCAGTCTGAGGACGCTCCTCTGTGCTGCTCATGGCACACGGGCTCACCAGCCGTAGCTCATTCCATGGCAAAACAAAGCAAGCAAGCAAGGAAGGGGCCAGCCCATGCTGTCAGGAAACATGGCCAACATACCTCCTTCTTTCTTCCTCTTTCTCCTTTCCATAGCACCACCACCTACCACCGCAACTGTCTGCTGCAATGCCTTGCTCACTAGCACAATCCCTCCGGAAACCTTCTGGGGCTGCTCCTACCATGGGATAGTTAGACCTTGGGGCTCTGGGACAATCTGCTCCGCGCAAGGCTCATAGGCTGGTGGTCGCCCTCCAGGCACCTCAGAATGTGCACCTTGATGCTCCCTCTGTTTCAAATATTCCTCAATAAAATCAATCTGCATCCCATATTCTCAGATGCCTCTTAATTTCCTTTCCCAACACTCTTCCAACTTCACCCGACAAAAAGAACAGAAAGCAGGGCTCAAGTGGCCATCAGGGCCCAAGCCTCTTGGTGTTCAAGAAGTGTTTGGACAACACCATTACATATCTCCTTCTCACTACCATGGAAAGACATGATGGCCTCTCAGCAGGTAAGGAATTGCCTGCATGGTCACATCTCAAGAGCTGTTTTCCTCAGTAAAATCAATCTGCATCCCATATCCTCAGATGCCTCCTCTTGCTTTCTCCTCACAAGGGTCTTCTAACTTCAGGCGATAAAATGAACAAAAAGCAGGGCTCAAGTGGCCATCAGGGCCCAAGCCTCTTGGTGTTCAAGAAGCTTTTGGCCAATGCTCTTACATAGCTCCTTCTCACTACCATGGAAAGGCATGATGGCTACTCAGCAGATATGGAATTGCCTGCATGGTCACATGCCAAGAGTTGCGCACAACAGCTAGGTTTCTTGAGAGGTTAGTTGAGAGTTTAGTGAGACTGATGTCTCACTAAAATGGAGAGACATCTATTTGAAATTTTAGAATAAGTGCCGGAGGTGTCTTGGTGAGGCTAAACACTTGTTTACCTCTTAAGTGATTGTTCAGTGTTTAGGAAACTTCAAGACTCAGATGCGGAGGATACACAATGAAGTACTTACATGGTATTGTCTTTGGCAACAAAGCCTGCAACCCTAGGGTATCTGTAACACCAGGCAATCTTGGTGTGCTGAGTTTAAGAGACATAGTATGGAGAGTGGAGCAGAGCAAAGGCACCGTGGCCAGACTCTGTGACGTCCCTTCAGGGATCAGGAACCGGATGGTATTGTGGAACTGACAGACTGCATGGGCAGCTCTGGCTCAAACTGATAACCAAAGCATGACCTTTTGGTGAACAAGAACTTGTACTCTTGGTGCTTCTAATTTACCAGACTGAAAGTGTATTCTCGTATTTGGGAATCCCTGATCGTGATTATGTGACTGTGCTTATAATGCTTATTGCACTAACTGTGCATCCATGATGGTGATAATTCAACATACATTGACTGTAACCAGACTTATAGTGACAGGCAGCTTTACCGAGAAGAACCTTGAGTCAGCAATGTAGCGATGCAGCAAAAGAGGCCACCAGGCTCCAGGAGGGCATGGGGAAGGGCGTTGCCAGCAATTGAGGAAGGCGCTCCGTCATCTCTCCTCAGCACCGATGAGGCCCCTTGTGGAGTCCTTTGTCCAGTTTGAGGTGCCCCAGATGGAAGCCCCAGATGGAAGCAGTCTGGCTGGAGCAATTCCAGTGCATTACTACCAAGATGCTGAAGGGCCTGGAGCCTCTTCAATATGAGGAGAAGGTGAGAGAGCTGGGCGTTTTCAACCCGCAGAGGAGGGTGCTCAGGCTGAATCTCCTCCTTGTTCTAAATCCCGGATGGGCAGGAACAAGGGCAAGGGAACCAGACTAAATTCAGTTACTGCCTGCTGCAAGGATAAAGAGCTTGCCTCTCAGTATACCCCTGAAGGGATGTGCATCTCAGGCCTGACTCCTTAAGGAGTCAGATGCAGAGAAACACCAACAAAGAATTAGGGTGAGTAATTCACTCTAGGGGGAGTTTTGGAAGTACGTGACTGAATTTATATATCCCCAAGAACCCTACAGTAAGTCTCAGCTGAACCTTGCTATTCTTGAGCCTTTAAGTCACCGTTTCTATTGTAGCAAATCCCATTAAAATAATTCTGTTAAATTTTCAGATAATCAAGTACTGAGGAAGAGCTGTTAAATATCATACCATCGATACCACAAAATAAAAAATAAATCCTAAATTGCTGCTCTATTAAAGCAGTGTGAAATCTAATTCCATGACATGTGCCCAACCCTTAGTGTGGTCATCCATATATATATGATGATGTGCTGGAAAACCAGCTGGTGCCCACCTGTGTTGTTGGTGATGACATCCTTGAGAGGGGACGTTCAGTGGGCCTTTACGACCCCACCCGATGGCCTCTTGAGCAAAGCATTAATAGTAGGTAAAGTGGAAATTTTGCTGGCTTGAAAATAAGAGGAGGACGAATGTCAGGATGGGATGCAGATAGATTTTATTGAAAGGGAAAAATAATAAGAAAAGAACCAACAATAAAAGCGCCAGGGCCTGAGGTGCTATTAGAGTGACCACCAGCTGCTCTCCGTTGTCTACATCAGATTTCCCCAGAGCACTGAGAACATCCTGTCCTATTGAGGAGAGTAGCAGAGAGGGTGTCAATCCATGGTGGCACTTGGCTTATGAACCAGTCATAGCAGCAAAGAGTAGCATCTGTAGGTGGTGGTGCTAAGGAAAGGAGAAAGAGGAAGAAAGAAGGAGGTATGTGGGCCATGTTTCCTGACAGCAAGGGCTGGCCCCTTCCTTCCTTGCTTGCTTTGTTGTGCCATGGAATGATGAGCCGCAACTGGTGAGCCCATGTGCCATGAGCAGCACTGAGGTGCGTCCTCAGACTGAGAGCTGGCTTGCAAGGTGTTGGAGGCTGCTATCAGGGTTGTTGGTGTGGGTCCTTAGCAAGGGTAGCAGGCTCTTCTGCCAGAGAAGCAGCCCAGGCCTCCGAAGCCATAGCCTCCAAGGCCAAAGCCTCCGAAGCCACCGGAGGAGATGGGCACTCCCTGGGCGCTGAGGTTGCTGCCCACGGCAGCTGATGCGGAGGATCCAACGGCGGTGTTCTGGGGGAAGGAGCTGAGGATGGGTCCTGGCAGGGTGACCAGCACGGCAGGAGGCTGGATGACGACGCGGGAGTCCTCGCACTGCCTGACACAGGGCTCGTTGCAGCTGTTAGCCAGCGGGGTGGGTCCGCAGGGGTTGCAGATGTCGTAGCAGGACATGTCTGTGGTGTGGAGGATGCCTGGAAGAGAGGATGTTGGGAAGGCAGAGGGAGTTGTGGGTGTGAGTAGCGCTACTGGGAGAGGCCAAAGGAGCGGGGTGGCCAGGGTTTGTGGGAAGCATGGTGGTGGGGAGGCCGAAGGGCTGCTGAGGATGGGGGGAAGCTGGTGGTAGGGAGATAAGGCTGGTCAGGTGGGCAAAGGATGGGAGTGGGGTTCAGGCTCACCTTGTTGGTCGCAGGGGAGAAGGCGTC
Organism: Aix galericulata; assembly: GCA_024635365.1. NCBI lineage: Eukaryota > Metazoa > Chordata > Aves > Anseriformes > Anatidae > Aix > Aix galericulata. Next base: position 89,837 of record JALLAJ010000918.1, on the reverse strand, counting down.
AGGAGGAGTGTGTGAGGGAGCGAGGCACAGGGCCGGCTTTTATGCTGGTCCTTGAGTGCCTTTGGTGCAAGTAACCTTTTGCGCATGACAGCATTTGGTATGAGCTGCTCTTACATGCCAAAGCCTGCTAAATAATGAGGTGGGGTGTGTTATCGTTCCCACAACGCTCTGGTGTCCTTTTCTTCTGTTGAGGATGTGTCTCTGTGTCTGTGGCGGCAGCTTTTAAGTGAGAGTGGCTTTTTGGGTGGATTTGCATGGAGCTTGTGTTTGAGGACAGTCGGCAGACGCGGCCAAAGCATGGGAGAGGTGGGGTGTCATGAAGTGAGGTCATGGCATGTCACTCGTGCGGTGCTGTTTGCGGCTACATTGTTGTGGTTGGAAAATGTCTTGGGCAGAGTGACCATGAAATGCTAGAGTTCTCCATTCTTGGGGAAGCCTGGAAGGGGACCAGTAAAACCACCGTATTTAAATTCTGGTGGGCTGACTTGGATCTGTTCAGGACACTGGTTGGTAGAGTCCCTTGGGAGGCGTTTCTGAAGGGCAGTGGAGTCCAGGAAGGCTGGACGCTCTTCAAGAAGGAAATCTTAATGGCACAGGAGCGGTCTGTCCCCACGTGCCCAAAGACGAGCCGGCAGGGAAGAAGACCGGCCTGGCTCAACAGAGAATTGTTGCTTGATCTTAGGAGGAAAAAGGGATTATAATCTTTGGAAAAGAGGGCGGGCCACTCGGAAGGACTATAAGGATGTTGCGAGGCGGTGCAGGGACAAAATTAGAAAGGGCAAAGCTCATTTGGAGCTCAATCTGGCTACTGCCATCAAAGACAACAAAAAATGTTTCTACAAATACATTAATGCAAAACGGAGGACTAACGAGAACCTCCAGCCTTTGCTGGATGCAGGGGGAACTTAGTTACAAAAGATAAGGAAAAGGCAGAGGTGCTTAATGCCTTCTTTGCCTCAGTCTTTAGCAACAAAACCAGTTGCTCTCTGGATACCCAGTACCCTGAGCTGGTGGAAGGGAATGGGGAGCAGAATGTGGCCTTAACTATCCATGAGGAAATGGTTGGCGACCTTCTATGGCACTTGGATGTATGCAAGTCAATGGGGCCAGATGGGATCCACCCGAGGATACTGAGAGAACTGGCGGAGGAGCTGGCCAATCCACTTACCATCATTTTTCAACAGTCCTGGCTATCAGGGGAGCTACCAGTCAACTGGTGGCTAGCAAATGTGAGGCCCATCTACAAGAAGGGCCGGGGGGGTAGACCCAGGAAACTATAGGCCTGTCAGTTTGACCTCAGTGCCAGGGAAGCTCATGGAGCAGATTATCTTGAGTGTCATCACGCGGCACTTGCAGGGCAACCAGGCGATCAGGCCCAGTCAGCATGGGTTTATGAAAGGCAGGTCCTGCTTGACAAACCTGATCTCCTTCTATGACAAAGTGACGCGCTTGGTGGATGAGGGAAAGGCTGTGGACGTGGTCTACCTTGACTTCAGCAAGGCTTTTGACGCCATTTCCCACAACATTCTCCTCAAGAAACTGTCTGATCATGGCTTGGACTGGCGTACGCTTCGTTGAGCTAAAAACTGTCTGGATACCGGGCCTAAAGAGTCGTGCTGAATGGAGTCAAATCCAGTTGGAGGCCAGTCACTATTAGAATTCCCCAGAGCTTGGTACTGGGGCTGGTCCTCTTTAATATCTTCATTGATGATCTGGATGAGGGCAGTGAGTGCACCCTCAGTAAGTTCGCAGATGACACCAAGTTAGGTGCGTGTGTCGATCTGCTCGAGGGTAGGAAGGCTCTGCTGGAGGATCTGGATAGGCTGCACCGATGGGCTGAGGTCAACTGCATGAAGTTCAACAAGGCCAAGTGCCGGGTCCTGCACCTGGGGCACAATAATCCCAAGCAGAGCTACAGGCTGGGACATGAGTGGTTGGAAAGCTGCCATGCAGAGAAGGATCTGGGAGTATTGGTTGATAGTCGGCTGAACGTGAGCCAGCAGTGTACTTAGGTGGCCAAGAAGGCCAACAGCATCCTGGTTTGTATAAGAAGCAGTGTGGCCAGCAGGTCTAGGGAAGTGATTGTACCCCTGGACTTGCCTCTGGTGAGGCCGCACGTCGAGTACTATGTTCAGTTTTGGGCCCCTCGCTACAAGAAGGACATGGAGGTGCTCGAGAGAGTCCAGAGAAGGGCAACGAAGCTGCTGAGGCGTCTGGAGAACAAGTCTTAAGAGGAGNCTGGTGAGCCCATGTGCCATGAGCAGCACTGAGGTGCGTCCTCAGACTGAGAGCTGGCGGGCACGGTGTTGGAGGCTGCTGTCAGGGGTGTTGGCGTGGGTCCTTAGCAGGGGTAGCAGGCTCTTCTGCCAGAGAAGCAGCCCAGGCCTCCGAAGCCATAGCCTCCAAGGCCAAAGCCTCCGAAGCCACCGGAGGAGACGGGCACTCCCTGGGCGCTGAGGTTGCTGCCCACGGCAGCTGATGCGGAGGATCCAACGGCGGTGTTCTGGGGGAAGGAGCTGAGGATGGGTCCTGGCAGGGTGACCAGCACGGCAGGAGGCTGGATGACGACGCGGGAGTCCTCGCACTGCCTGACACAGGGCTCGTTGCAGCTGTTAGCCAGCGGGGTGGGTCCGCAGGGGTTGCAGATGTCGTAGCAGGACATGTCTGTGGTGTGGAGGGTGCCTGCAAGAGAGGATGTTGGGAAGGCGGAGGGAGTTGTGGGTGTGAGTAGCGCTACTGGGGGAGGCCAAAGGAGCGGGGTGGCCAGGGTTTGTGGGAAGCATGGTGGTGGGGAGGCAGAAGGGTTGCTGAGGATGGGGGGAAGCTGGTGGTAGGGAGATAAGGCTGGTCAGGTGGGCGAAGGATGGGAGTGGGGTTCAGGCTCACCTTGTTGGTCGCAGGGGAGAAGCGTTGGGAGGAGTGTGTGAGGGAGCGAGGCACAGGGCCGGCTTTTATGCTGGTCCCTGAGTGCCTTTGGGGCAAGAAACCCTTTGCGCATGACAGCATTTGGTATGAGCTGCTCTTACATGCCAAAGCCGGCCAAGTACTGGGGTGGGGGTGTGTTGTCATTCCCACAATGCTCTGGTGTCCTTTTCTCCTGTTGAGGATTGCTACCTTGCGTGCATTTGAGGGCAGTCGGCAGACGCGGCCAAAGCATGGGAGAGGTGGGGTGTCATGAAGTGAGGTCATGGCGTGTCATTCGTGCGGTGCTGTTTGCGGCTGCATTGTTGCAAGGAGGGTGCCCTATTTGCTGGCATCGCCATACTGCAGGCTGGTCTGGGCTTCCCAGATGTACTGGGCGCGAGGTGCTGGCATTGATGTCACACTCGCTCCCTCCTTGACATCCGGCCCACTCCCAATGCTTGTGTTTATTCCTTGTCTTTCACATTGGGTGTCGTACATCAGTTGGCGACTTGGTGTCATTTGTGCTTGGAAGGTCTTTTTTTGGAGGTGGGAGGTTGTGATTTTCCTTCTTTTGGCAGCTTGGGGGTGGTCTGGTTCCCTTGTCTTCCTTCCCAACAATCTGGGATTTAGAATAGTGAGGAGATTCAGCCTGAACACCCTTCTCTGCGGGTTGAAAACTCCCAGCTCTCTCAACTTCTCCTCATGCTGAAGAGGCTCAAGACCCTTCAGCATCTTGGTTGCAATGCACTGGAATTGCTCCAGCCTGTCTGCTTCCGCCTTCCACTGGGGCGCCTCAACCTGGACAAAGCACTCCACAAGGGGCCTCACCGGTGCTGAGGAGAGATGACGGAGCACCTTCCTCAGTTTCCTGGCAATGCTCTTCCCCATACCCTCCTGAAGCCTGGTGGCCGCTTTTGCCACAAGGCTGCATTGCTGACTCATCGTCAGCTTGCTCTGCAACAGCAACACAAGGTCCTGCCTGGCAAAGCTGCCTGCCCCTGTGTCAGACAACACCATGTCCTGCTGACTGGCATTAGTCCTCCCCAGAGGCAACAATTTGCTTTGCCCCTTCTGCAACTTCATGATGTTCCTCTCTGCCCAGTTCTCCAGCCTCTTCACATCATTCTGAATGGTGCCACATTCATCACATGCATCAGTCGCTCCTCCCCGTCTTGGGTCATCTGCAGACTTCCTGTGGGGTCATTCCATCCCATCACCCACCTCACTAATGAGGATATTGAAAAGTGCTGGCCTCACTACCGAGCCCTGGCTCACACCGCTAGGGCCTTGCCACCAACACCGTACTGTGCCACTCAGCACAAGCCTCTGCACCCAAGCAATCAGCCACCTATCAGCCCACCTCAGTGGACCTTTATCAAACTCATACTCTGTCTGCTTCTCTATGAGCATGTCATGGGAGCAAGCGTCAAAGAAAGCCCTTAATACATACAGGCTCTACTAAATTTGAGCAGCTGCCACTGCTTTTTCCTCATCCACCAAGCCGGTCACTTCAACGTAGAAGACGCTGAGAATGCTCCCGCGTGACTTTCCCTATGTAATTCCTTGCTGACTACTGCCCATGACATAATGGTTCTTCGTCTGCTCAACAACACTTTCCGGGACAATTTCCTTTAGAACCTTCCCAGTGACTGAAGTCAGGACAACCAGCCTCTGGTTGCGCATTCCTTCCGTCTTCACCTTCTTGAACAGAGGAGCGGGGTGAGTCTCTTCCAGCCTTCAGGAGCCTCTACCACTCACCAGGACCTTTCAAAGAGAATTAGTAGTGGCCTTACAAGGACACCAAACCGTGCCCTCAGCGTTCCTAGCTTCAATACAGTAGGCCTCACGGAACATGGCACACGCAGTTGCAAAGCCCCCCTTCCTATCTTGCTTCATCTTTCTCAGCAACCAACACTACTCACTTCATCAGCAAGCCAAAACCACGTCAGCCAAACGGGGACAAGCCTTTCCACTCAACAGCCATGCCAGGACCACCCAGCCAGGAGGGGCTGCGGCCCCGCGCACCATGCATGCCTCCAATTGCCCGCTGCAGGGTCCAAACCCTGTGTCTGACCAGCAAAGCCTAGGCAGGGAAAGGGCCTCACACCTGGACACACAGCACCGAACAAGACCCCAAAAGCTCTGCCTCATTCTCCCTGACAAACCACTCCCCCTCAGCTCAGGCCTTGCAAGCTCTCAACCAGGCCTGAGAGGACAACGTCCTGCTGTCGCAAACACCTCTCCTCCACCTGATCAAACTACCACCCCCAAGCTGCCACAAGAAGAAAACACACAGCCTCCCTTCTCCCACAAAAGGACCTTCCAAGCACAAAGGCCACCAAGCCGCCAACTGACACAGGACACCCAATGTGAAAGACGAGGGATGAAAACAAGCGTAGGGAGTGGGCAGGATGGCAAGGAGGGAGCGAGTGTGAAACCAGTGCCAGCACCTCGCACCGAGCACATCTGGGACGCCCAGACCAGCCTGCAGTATGGCGACTCCAACAAATAGGGCCCCCTCCTCACAACAAGGCAGCCACAAACAGCACCGCACGAGTGACACGCCATGACCTCACTTCATGACACCCCACCTCTCCCATGCTTTGTCAGCTTCTGCCGACTGCCCTCAAACGCACGCTCCATGCAAATCCACCCAAAAAGCCACTCTCACTTAAAAGCTGCCGCCACAGATACATAGACACATCCTCAACAGGTGAAAAGGACACCAGAATGTTGTGGGAATGACAACACACCCCACCTGATTACTTGCCAGGCATTGTCACGTAAGAGCAGCTCATACCAAATGCTGCCACGCGCAAAGGGTTTCTTGCCCCAAAGGCACTCGGGGATCAGCATAAAAGCCGGCCCTTCACCTCGCTCCCTCACACACTCCTCCTGACGCCTTCTCCTCTGCAACCAACAAGGTGAGCCTGAACCCCACTCCCATCCTTCGCCCACCTGACCAGCCTTACCTCCCTACACCGCATCTTCCCCCATCCTTCGCAGCCCTTCTGCATCCCCAAAGCTATTCTCCCCACTACCCAAGGCCTCCTGAGCTCACTTGTCCTCCTTCAGCAGTGCTCCACACACCCATAACACCGTCTGCCTTCCAAACGCCCTCTCTTCTAGGCACCCTCTACACCACAAACATGTCCTGCTACGACATCTGCCGCCCCTGTGGACCCACCCCGATGGCTAACAGCTGCAACGAGCCCTGTGTCAGGCAGTGCGAGGACTCCCGCGTTGTCATCCAGCCTCCTGCCGTGCTGGTCACCCTGCCAGGACCCATCCTCAGCTCCTTCCCCCAGAACACCGCCGTTGGATCCTCCGCATCAGCTGCCGTGGGCAGCAACCTCAGCGCCCAGGGAGTGTCCATCTCCTCTGGCGGCTTCGGAGGCTTTGGCCTTGGAGGCTATGGCTTCGGAGGCCTGGGCTGCTTCTCTGGCAGAAGAGCCTGCTACCCCTGCTAAGGACCCACGCCAACACCCCTGACAGCAGCCTCCAACACCTTGCAAGCCAGCTCTCTGTTTGCGGACGCTCCTCTGTGCTGCTCATGGCACACGGGCTCACCAGCTGTAGCTCGTTCCATGGCACAAGAAAGCAAGCAAGCAAGGGGCCATCCCATGCTGTCAGGAAACATGGCCAACATACCTCCTTCTTTCTTCCTCTTTCTCCTTTCCATAGCACCACCATTTATGACCGCTACTCTCTGCTGCAATGCCTTGCTCACTAGCACAATCCATTGGGAATCGTTCTGGGACTGCTCCTGCCATGGGGTAGGGAGACCTTGGGGCTCTGGGAAAATCTGCTCTGCGCAAGGGTCATAGGTTGGTCGTCGCCCTCCAGGCACCTCAGAATGTGCACCTTGACACTCCCTCAGTTTCACATTTTCCTCAATAAAATCAATCTGAATCCTGTATTCTCAGATGCATCCTTTTCCTTTCTTCTCCCAACGCTCTTCCAACTTCACCCGACAAAAAGAACAAAAAGCAGGGCTCAAGTGGCCATCAGGGCCCAATCCTCTTATTGTTCAAGAAGCTTTTGGACAACACTCTTACATAACTCCTTTTCACTACCATGTTAAGATACGATGGGCCTACTCAGCAGATAAGGAATTGCCTGCATGGTCACATCTCAAAAGTTGTGCTCAACAGCTAGGTTGTCTTGAGAGGTTAGTTGAGTGTTTGGTGAGACTGATGTCTCACTAAAATGGAGATACATCTATTTGAAATTTTAGAATAATTGCTGGAGGTGTCTTGGTGAGGCTAAATAGTTTTCCACCTCTTAAGGGATCTTATAGTGTTGAGGAAACTACAAGGCTCAGATGCAGAAGCTATGCAATAAAGTACTTACATGGTATTGTCTTTGGCATCAAAGCCTGCAACCCTAGGTATCTGTAACACCAGGGAGTCTTGGTGTGCTGAGTCTGAGAGACATAGTATGGAGAGTGGAGCAGAGCAAAGGCACCGTGGCCAGACTCTGTGACGTCCCTTCAGGGATCAGGAACCGGTTGAAATGACAGACTGCATGGGCAGCTCTGGCTCAAACTGATAACCAAAGCATGACCTTTTGGTGAACAAGAACTTGTACTCCTGATGCTTCTAATTTACTAGACTGAAAGTGTATTCTGCTATTTGGGAATCCCTGATCGTGATTATGTGACTGTGCTTATAATGTTTATTGCACTAACTGTGCATCCATGATGGTGATAATTCAACATACATTGAATGTCATCGTATTTATAGTGGCAAGCAGTTTTGTCAATCAAAACCTTGAGACAGCAATGCAGCGTTGCGCAAAAGAGGCCACCAGGCTCCAGGAGAGTATGGGGAAGAGTGTTGCCAGCAATTGAGGAAGGCGCTCCGTCATCTCTCCTCAGCACCGGTGAGGCCCCTTGTGGAGTCCTTAGTCCAGTTTGAGGCACCCAGTGGAAGGTAGAAGCAGACAGGCTGGAGTAATTCCAGTGCATTGCTACCAAGATGCTGAAGGGCCTGGAGCCTCTTCAATATGAGGAGAAGGTGAGAGAGCTGGGCGTTTTCAACCCGCAGAGAAGGGTGCTCAGGCTGAATCTGCTCCTTGTTCCAAATCCCGGATGGGCGGGAATGAATACAAGGGAACCTGACTAAATTCATTTACTGCCTGCTGCCAGGACAAAGGGCACTCCTCACAGCATGCCCCTGAAGGGAAGTGCATCTCAGGCCTGACTCCTTGAGGAACAAACTCAGATGCAGACAAACACCAACAAGGAATTAGGGTGAGTAATTCACTCTAGGGGGTGTTTTGGAAGTATGTGACTGAATTTATATATCCCCAAGAACCCTACAGTAAGTCTCAGCTGAACCTTGCTATTCTTGAGCCTTTAAGTCACCGTTTCTATTGTAGCAAATCCCATTAAAATAATTCTTTTAAATTCTCAGATAATCAAGTACTGAGGAAGAGCTGTTAAATATCATACCATCGATACCACAAAATAAAAAATAAATCCTGAATTGCTGCTCTATTAAAGCAGTGTGAAATCTAATTCTATGGTATGTGCCCAATCCTTAGTGCGGTCATCCATATGTATTGATGATGGGCTAAAAACCAGCTGGTGCCCACCTGTGTTGTTGGTGATTACATCCCTGAGAGGGGAGGTTCAGTGGGCCTTTACAACCCCACCCGATGGCCTCTTGAGCAAAGCGTTGGTAGTAGGTGAACTGGAAAGAATGTTGGGTTGAAAAAAGGAAGAGGACGAATGTCAGGATGGGATGCAGTTAGATTTTATTGAGGGGAAAAAAAAATTAAAGGAAGGAGCAACAATACAAGCGCCAGGGCCTGAGGTGCTATTAGAGTGACCACCAGCTGCTCTCCGTTGTCTACATCAGATTTCCCCAGAGCACTGAGAACATCCTGTCCTATTGAGGAGAGTAGCAGAGAGGGTGTCAATCCATGGTGGCACTTGGCTTATGAACCAGTCATAGCAGCAGAGAGTAGCGGCAATAGGTGGTGGTGCTAAGGAAAGGAGAAAGAGGAAGAAAGAAGGAGGTATGTGGGCCACGTTTCCTGACAGCATGGAATGGCCCCTTCCTTGCTTGCTTGCTTTGTTGTGCAATGGAATGATGAGCCGCAGCTGGTCAGCCCATGTGCCATGAGCAGCACAGAGGAGAGTCTTCAGGCTGAGAGCTGTCTTCTGTGGTGTTGGAGGCTTCTGTCAGGGGTGTTGGTGTGGGTCCTTAGCAGGGGTAGCAGGCTCTTCTGCCAGAGAAGCAGCCCAGGCCTCCGAAGCCATAGCCTCCAAGGCCAAAGCCTCCAAAGCCACCGGAGGAGACGGGCACTCCCTGGGCGCTGAGGTTGCTGCCCACGGCAGCTGATGCGGAGGATCCAACGGCGGTGTTCTGGGGGAAGGAGCTGAGGATGGGTCCTGGCAGGGTGACCACCACGGTGGAAGGCTGGATGACGACATGGGAGTCCTCGCACTGCCTGACACAGGGCTCGTTGCAGCTGTTAGCCAGCGGGGTGGGTCCGCAGGGGCGGCAGAGGTTGTAGCAGGACATGTCTGGTGTGTGGAGGGTGCCTGGAAGAGAGGGTGTTGGTGAGGCGGGAGGTGTTGGGCACATGAGGAGTGGTTCTGAGGGAGGCCAAGGGAGTGGGGTGGCCTGGGGTTATAGGAACCATGGCTTAGTGGTGGCAGAAGGGCTGCTGAGGCTAGGGGCAGGGGGCATGTGGACAGTTAGGCCTGGCGGGGTGGGTGAAGGAGGGGAGAGGGGTTCGGGCTCACCTTGTTGGTCACAGGGGAGAAGGCGTCGGGAGGAGTGTGTGAGAGTGCGAGGAGCAGGGCTGGCTTTTATGCTGGTCCTTGAGTGCCCATGGGGCAAGAGAGCCTTTGCGCATGACAGCATTTGGCATGACCTGCTCTTGCATTCCAAAGCCTGGCAAGTAATGAGGTGGGGCATGTTTTTGATCCTGCAACACTCAATTTTCATGTCCTTCTCTGGAGGACATGTCCATTTGGCAATGGTGGCACCTTTACGTCAAAGTAATTATTAGAGGCTAAAGGATTGCTCTTGAAGGTGCATGTCAAAGCGGGCAGAAGACGTGACCCAGGCATAGGAGAGGAGCGGTGTTTTCAGTGAGGTCATGGTGCTGCTCTCATGTGGTGTGATTGCGGCTCTGTTGTGAGGGGGGGCTTCCTGCATGCACTGGGCATGAGGTGCAGCCGCTTCCTTTTATGACAAGGTTACCCATCTAATAGACCAAAGGAAGGCAGTACATGCAATTTCTTTGGATTTCAGCATACCTTTTGATACTGTTTCTCACAACATCCTCCGGGACAAAATGTCCAGCATGTACGTAGATAAATACATAACACAGTTGGTGGACTGTTGGCTGGTCAAATTCAAGGGGTTGTTGTAAAGGGGGGTTCATCACACTTGCTCCCAGTCACTAGTCGTGTTTCCCAGGACTCCATTTTAGACCCAGTTTTCTTTGATGTTTTTGCACATGGTCTGGATACAGGACTCAAAAGAGTACTAAGTTTACAGATGATATGAAATAAGGCGTTGCTGTTGTCTCCCTCAAGGGTGGGGAGGTTGTGCAAAGAGTTCTTGACAGACCACAGGGCTGTGCAATCACCAGTCATACGAAGTTTAAGAAGAGTAAGTACCAGATTCTGCACCTGGGGCACGGTAACCTGTCCCAGTATATGTACAGACCAGGGGATGAGGTACTGGGGAGCTGCCCCACAGAAAGGGATCTGTGGCTTCTAGTTGACAGTAAGTTGAGTAATGAAGTGCGGTGTGTTTTCTTACCCTAGATGTTCCCTTTTTGGGTCCTGCTGTTCAGGACATGGCCAATTATCATGGCAGTGCATTTCAAGTGTCAGTATTAAAGGCCAAAACATAGTTCTTGAATGTGTGTGTAAGAATCATTAAATGATTGAATGTTTTCAGTGGGAAGGCATGTTAATTCTAAGTTTCCTGTAGGCCTGTTTTAGTCACTGGAGTGTTATAAATGGCTAAGCAATCTTGCTGAGTGCCTGCTCAATACCACCATGCATATCAGTGACAAAGAGGTCAAATAATACTGGTCCCAGGACAAAATCCTGAGAGAAAGCACTCCTCCCTGGTCTCTATATGAGCATTGAGCTGTTGCCCACAACTCCTTGAATGTGCTCATCAAGCCAATCAGTTGTCTGCTAAGTGGTCCATTTGTCAAACCCGTGAGAATCCTCTTTAAAAAACAAGGATATATATGTAAGAGTGCTGTCCAGATCCTTCTTGAACATCAACAGGCTTGGGCCCAGCCAGCCTGCTGATCCTTGCTTTATTTTGAGTGAAGTTGAAGGAGTGTTGGGAGCAGAAAGGAAGAGAAGGCATCACAGGCTGACATGCACAAGAACTTTGTTGTGGAAAAAGAGTGCAAAGGTGTGAGAGTAGAAGGGGTTTGTTCTGTGCTGCAAGTAGTGCAACCGTCAGGCTGTGTCCCATGGTACAACAGATTTTCCCAGAGCCCCAAGATCTTCCTGCACTGCAATAGAATCAACACATGGAAGGTGCAGGGTGGGTTTGTGGCTGCGAGCACGTCATTGCAGTGGAGAGTACTGGACATGGAAGATGGTGGTAGGAGTAGAAGGAAACGAGAGAGGAGCAGACTGTTGATCAGCCGTGTTACCATGCAGCACGGACTGGCCCTATTTCCTACTTGTGTGTGGAGTACCATGAGAAGTAGAACTGTGGCTGATGAACCCATGCACCATGAACAGCAAAGAGATGCATCCTCACTCTGAGAATTGGCTTGCACAGTTTTGAAGGCTTCAGTCAGGGATATTGATGTGGGTCCTTCGCAGGTGTAGCAGTGTCTTCTGCTGGAGAAGCAGCCAAGGCCTTCGGAGCATCAATAATAAATTCAATAATCATGGATTTATAAAGAACACATGCGATGTGACCATCTGCAGAGTCTTCTATGTAGAAGTGACTGATATTCTACATATATGACTCTGTGATAGTGTTTGTTGCGAAGGTGTAGGATCATGTTGCAGAAGAAATCAGGTTAAGTTGTGCTTACATGAGGAGATTGTTTAAGAGGGCATAGTCAGAAGAGCCTTAGAGTGCCCAAGAAGAGCCTTAGAGTGCCCAAGGCTTTAGTTGGGCACATATATCACAGAATCATAGAATCACAGAATTGTCTAGGTTGGAAGAGACCTCAAGATCACCCAGTCCAACCTCTGACCTAACACGGACAAGTCCTCCACTAAACCACGTCACTAAGCTCTACATCTAAATGTCTTTTAAAGACCTCCAAGGATGGTGACTCAACCAGGGCTGCCCATTCCAATGCCTGACAACACTTTTGGTAAAGAAGTTTTTCCTAATATCCAACCTAAAACACCCCTGGAGCAATTTTAGCCCATTCCCCCTCATCCTGTCACCAGACGTGGGAGAATAGACCAATCCTCACCTCGCTACAGCCTCCTTTAAGGTAGCTGTAAAGAGCAATAAGGTCATCCTTGAGCCTCCTCTTCTCCAGGCTGAACAATCCCAGCTCCCTCAGCCGCTCCTCTTAAGACTTGTTCTCCAGACGCCTCAGCAGCTTCGTTGCCCTTCTCTGGACTCTCTCGAGCACCTCCATGTCCTTCTTGTAGCAAGGGGCCCAAAACTGAACATAGTACTCGACGTGCGGCCTCACCAGAGGCAAGTCCAGGGGTACAATCACTTCCCTAGACCTGCTGGCCACACTGCTTCTTATACAAACCAGGATTCTGTTGGCCTTCTTGGCCACCTGAGCACACTGCTGGCTCATATTCAGCCGACTATCAACCAATACTCCCAGATCCTTCTCTGCATGGCAGCTTTCCAACCACTCATGTCCCAGCCTGTAGCTCTGCTTGGGATTATTGTGCCCCAGGTGCAGGACCCGGCACTTGGCCTTGTTGAACTTCATGCAGTTGACCTCAGCCCATCGGTGCAGCCTATCCAGATCCTCCAGCAGAGCCTTCCTACCCTCGAGCAGATCGACACACGCACCTAACTTGGTGTCACCTGCAAACTTACTGAGGGTGCACTCGATCCCCTCATCCAGATCATCAATAAAGATATTAAAGGGGACCGGCACCAGTACTGAGCCCTGGGGGACGCCACTAGTGACTGGCCTCCAACTGGACTTGGCTCCATTCAGCACGACTCTTTGGGCCAAGCTATCCAGTTTTTAACCCAATGAAGCGTACGCCAGTCCAAGCCACGATCAGCCAGTTTCTTGAGGAGAATGTTGTGGGAAATAGTGTCAAAAGCCTTGCTGAAGTCAAGGTATACGACATCCACAGCCTTTCCCTCATCCACCAAGAACGTCACTTTGTCATAGAAGGAGATCAGGTTCGTCAAGCAGAACCTGCCTTTCATAAACCCATGCTGACTGGGCCTGATCAGTTGGTTGCCTTGTAAGTGCCTCGTGATGTAAGTGCCTCCATGAGTTTCCCTGGCACTGAGGTCAAACTGACTGGTCTATAGTTCCCCGGGTCTACCCTCCAGCCCTTCTTGTAGATGGGCGTCACATTTGCTAGCTGCCGGTCTAATGGGACCTCCCCCAATAGGGGGGTCTTGGGTGTAGGTCTTGGGTGATGCGCTGGAAGCCCAGGTGGTGCCCACTTGTGGTGATGTTGGTGACATCCTTGCCAGGTGTGGTGGTTTTACTCATCTGGACAGCTGAGCTTGGCCACAGCTGTTCTCTCACTCCCCCTCCTCAAATGGAAAGGTGGGAGAAAATATAATGAAAAGGGCTCAAGGGTTGAGATAAGGACATGGAGATCACAAAACGATGATAGTCACAGGCAAAACAGGCTCAGCACTGGGAGATTAATAAAACTTATTATCCATTCATAATAAGCTGGAGCAGTGAGAAAGAAACAAAACACAAAGTAAAGATATCTACCTCTGTCCACCCCGTTCCACCTCCTCCCCTTGAGCAGCATAGGGGAACATGAAAGGTGGGCTGCAGTCAGTCCTTGTTGCTTCACGTCCGCTGCTCCTTCATGGTCCCTCTCTGCCCCTGCTCCAAGTGGGGTCCCTCCAATGGGGCATTCACAGCTTTTTTGGCAACCTGTTCTGGTGCCTCACCACCCTCACAGTAAAAAATTTACTCCTAATATCTAATCAAACTCTATCCTCTTTTCATTGAAGACCATTCCCCCTTGTCCTATTATTATCTACACGAGTAAAGAATCCTTCCCCATCTTTTTTAGAAGTCCCCTTCAAGTATTGAAATGTCTCAAGGAAGTCTCCCTGGAGCCTTCTCTTCTCTGGGCTGAACAACCCAGGATCTATGAGCCTTGCTTCATAGGAGACATGCTCCAGCCCTCTGATTATCTTTGAAGCCTTCCACTGCACTAAGTATAACAGGTACACATCTTTCTTGTGCTGGGGGCCCCAAACCTGAAAGCAGTACTCCAGGTGGGGCCTCACAAGGTGTGCTGGTTTTACCCTGCTAGGCAGCTAAACACCACAACCACTCTCTCACTCCCCTTCCTTAGATGAGGAGGGGAAGAAGAAAAGTAAAGAACAACTCACGGGTTGAGATAAAGATAATTTAATTAAAGGGAAAAATAATAATAAATATAAATATAAAGGAAAGATTAGTATTAACTAAACAATTTAACTAAAGGGAAAAAAATTAAAGGGGAAAAGGGGAGGAAGGGAAAAAGGGAAAAACAAACAAACAAAAACAAACAACAAATAAAGGCTATGTGGAAGTGCAGATGAAAGAAATTACTCTACTTCCCACAAATGAGCGATGCTTGACCACATCCTTGAAGCAGGGCCTCAACATACATAGCCTATTTTCAGTAGGAGGATTGATGTTTTCACAATGAGAGCCCAGCCATCCCCTCTTCTGTTTCCATCTTTTATTGTTCAGTGTGACATCATATTGTATGGAATATCCCTTTGGCTAGTTTAAGTCAGCTGCCCTGGTGATGTTTCTCTCTCACTTTTTTGTCCACCACCTAGGAGGGTTAGAGAGAGTCCTGATATGCCAGCACTGCTCCGCCGTAGACACAGCACTGGTGTGATAACACTGCTGATCCAGCTACAAGTACAGAGCACAGCACTGTATTGGCTGCTGCAGGGAAAGGTAACATCCTGGCCAGACACAGTACACAAGGGCAGAGTAGAGCAGGACAATCAACTCACTCGACCTACAGGTCACACCTCTGTTGATGCAGCCCAGGATGCAGTGGGCCTTGAGGGCTGCAGGTGTGCAGTGCTGGGTCCTGTTGAGCCTTTCATCCACCAGAACAACCCAAGTCCTTCTCTGCAGGGCTGATCTCAATGAGTTCTTCTCCCAGTCTGTACTCATATCCGGGATTGCCCCAACCCAGTTGCAGCACCTTGCACTTGGACTTGTTGAACCTCATGCAGTTCACATGGGCCTGCTTCTCCAGCCTGTCCAGGTCACTTTGACTGGAGTGCATTGTGTGAAGAAAGGAGAAGTGTCATGCTGGCATGCATTAGAACTTTATTGAGGAAGACTCATGAAAAGGAAGGAACACAAGTAGAAGGGCCCTGGTCAGAGGTGTAGGCACAGTGACCATCAGCAGCTACGCATTTTGTGTGGAAGGTATTCCCAGAGCATGGCGATCAGAGCATCCTCAGTCGATGAATTTCATTGCAGGGCATTGTTAGCTACTGTCAGTGGTCCTGGCGTGGGTCCTTAGCAGGGGTAGCAGGCTCTTCTGCCAGAGAAGCAGCCCAGGCCTCCCAAGCCATAGCCTCCAAGGCCAAAGCCTCCGAAACCGCCGGAGGAGATGGGCACTCCCTGGGCGCTGAGGTTGCTGCCCACTGCAGCTGATGCGGAGGATCCAACGGCGGTGTTCTGGGGGAAGGAGCTGAGGATGGGTCCTGGCAGGGTGACCACCACGGTGGAAGGCTGGATGGCGACGTGGGAGTCCTCGCACTGCCTGACACAGGGCTCGTTGCAGCTGTTAGCCAGCGGGGTGGGTCCGCAGGGGTTGCAGAGGTTGTAGCAGGACATGTCTGTGGTGTGGAGGGTACCTGGAAGAGAGGGTGTTGTGAATGAAGAGGATGTTGTGGGTGTGTGGAGCACTGCTGGGAGAGACCAAGGGAGTGGGAAAGCCAAGACTGGGGCTGTGGGGAGCCTGACAGAGGGGAGGTGGAAGGGCTGCTGAGGCTGGGGGCAGAGGGCGTGTGGAGAGATAGGCCTGGTGGGGTGGGTGAAGGAGGGGATCGGGGTTCAGGCTCACCTCGTTGGTTGCAGTGGAGAAGGCGTTGGGAGGAGTGTGTGAGAGTGCGAGGAGCAGGGCTGGCTTTTATGCTGGTCCCTGAGTGCCTGCAGGGCAAGAGAGCCTTTGCACATGACAGCATATGGCATGACCTGCCCTTGTATGCCAAAGCCTGGCAAGTAATGAGGTAGGATGTGTTGTCATTCCCACAATGCTCCCTTTTCATTTTCTCCTTTGAGGATGTGTCTTTTTAACTTGGCGGTACATTTCAAGTGAGTGTATTAAAGAACATAGGATAGTTCTTGAAGGTGCATGAAAGAGCGAATAGAAGATGCATCTAAAGCATGTGAGAGGTTCATTGTCATCAGTGACATCATGGTTTGGCACTCATGAGGTTTGGTTGTTGGCTTCGTTGTGAGGAGGGGGCATTGGCTGTTGGCATCCCCAGCAGGCTGGTCTGGATTTCCCAAGTGTGCCAGGTATGATGCTCTTCCAATTGCATCACATTCACTCCCTCCATGCTTTTATCCCAACTCACCAGCCTGCGTTTAGCCCTTGTTTTTCCCTGTTGGGTGTGCTGCATTGGTGGCTTGGTGGCCATCTTGCACGTAGAGGCTGTATGTGGGAGCAAGCGAGCTCCCTGTCTTGTCCCCGGAACGCAGTCCAAAGAGGCAGAGGAGGGGTGTTTGCATAGCAAGATCACAGAATCACAGAATCACAGAATTTCTAGGTTGGAAGAGACCTCAAGATCATCAAGTCCAACCTCTAACCTAACACTAACAGTCCCCACTAAACCATATCCCTAAGCTCTACATCTAAATGTCTTTTAAAGACTTCCAGGGATGGTGACTCCACCACCTCCCTGGGCAGCCTGTTCCAATGTCTAACAACCCTTTCAGTAAAGAAGTTCTTCCTAACATCTAACCTAAAATTCCCCTGCCTCAACTTAAGCCCATTCCCCCTCGTCCTGTCACCAGGCACATGGGAGAACAGGCCAACCCCCACCTCACTACAGCCTCCTTTAAGGTAGCTGTAAAGAGCAATAAGGTCACCCCTGAGCCTCCTCTTCTCCAGGCTGAACAAGCCCAGCTCCTTCAGCCGCTCCTCGTAGGACTTGTTCTCCAGGCCCCTCACCAGCTTCGTCGCCCTTCTCTGGACTCTTTCTAACACCTCCATGTCCTTCTTGTAGCGAGGGGCCCAAAACTGAACACAGGTGTTGTAGTCGTGGGCCTGTCTCAGGGCTGACAAGACTAAGTGCGTTGGGAGTCCTGCCATGCTTCCTAAAGGGTTGCATTGGCACCTCCATTGAGCTCCCTTTTCTGGGGCCAGCATGTTGACAGGAAGGGCTTTGGCCTAATGCAGTTTGCTGGGTGTCCCTTGGGCTGTCTGGTGAGGCCTGGTAGAGGCTCACAAGAGAGCGGCTGTCCCTCATTAGAAGCAGAGAACAGACATGTGGAACTGTCCACAAGGTTTGGCCCCATGGTTCAGGGGAGTTCTCTGGGGTGAGCTAAAGGGGGAATCCTACTGCTGTGCATGGTGTTTGATGTTGAGACAGACAATGTGGACCTTTCAGAGGGGAGCTGGAGGTGTGCATGCTGCTTGTGGCTGTGGACCTGAGGCCGCGGTGGTGATGGCTGCATTCCAAGGAGTGGGGGATTTGCAATGCTACTTCCTGATCTGCCAAGGTGAGTGTTTTATAGGCTGTCTCACTGGAGCTTGTTGACGAGGATGCTGGGGAGGCTGTGTGGCTGGTTATGCAGGAGTTCTTGGGACCTGACAGGCTGCGCCTGTAAACGCTGAGCGTCCTGTCCGATGTTTCACATATTTTTTGTACTGTGGTGCCCAGAACTGCACACAGTATTTAAGGTGAGGCTGCATAGCGCAGAGCAGAGCGGGACAATCCCTTCCCTTGACCGACTAGAAATGTCGTGCTTGATGCACCCCAGGATACATTTGGCCCTCCTGGCTGCCAGGGCACATTGCTAGCTCATCTTCAACTTCTTATCGACCAACACCCCCAGATCCCTCTCTGCGGGGCTGCTCTCCAGCATCTCATCACCCAGTCTGTACATATAGGCAGGGTTGCCCCTTCCCAGGTGCAGGACCTGGCACTTGTGCTTGTTAAACTTCATGCAGTTGGTGATTGCCCAGCTCTCCAGTCAGTCCAGATCTTTCTGCAAGGCCTTTACACTCTCAGCAGAGTCCACAACTCCTCCAAGTTTATTATCGTTGCCAAATTTGCTCAAAACACCTTCTAGTCCTACATCCTAATAGTTTAAAACAACATTGAAATGAATTGGCCCTAAAATGGAGCACTAGGGGACCCCACTAATGACTGGCTGCCAACTTCATGTGGCCCCATTTACCATAACCATTTGAGCCCTACCCATTAGCCAATTGTTCACCCATCATATTATGTTTGTATCTAGCTGTATGCTGGACATTTTGTCCACTAGGATCCTATGGGAAACTATGTCAAAATCTTTACTGAAATCCAAAAACATTACATCAGCTAGTTTCCCTTGGTCGACTAAATGGGTGATCTTATTAAAAAAAAAATCAAATTTGTTAAACAGGACCTACACCTTATTAAACCAAGTTGGCTGTGACCAATGACTCCTCCCCCCGAGTAGCACAGGGGAACGGGGAGCGTGGGCTGCAGTAGGTCCCTGTTGCTTCATGTCCACTGCACCTTCACAGTCACTCTCTGCTCCTGCTCCACGTAGCGTCACTCCCACAGGATGCTGTCCTTCCCAAACTGAGCCCATGTGGGCTTCCCACAGACAGCGGCTCTTCAAGAACCACTCCCATACAGGTCCATATCACGGAGTCCATATATCAGGAGCAAACTGCTCCAGCACAGGCCCCCCACAGGCGGCAGCTCTCCCCAGACTCCCTGCTCCTGTGTGGTTTCCTCTCCACAGGCTGCAGCTCTGTCCTGGGGGCCTGCTCATGCAGGGGCTCTCCATGGGCTGCTGCCTCCTCTCCACTGCATTTGTACAGGGTGAAGTGGGAATCATCATAGAATCATAGAATGGCTCACCTTGAAAGGGACCTTAAGGATCATCAAACTCTAGCCCCCTGCCATAGGAAGGGATGTCACCCATCAGATCAGGTTAGCCAAAACCCCATCCAGGCTGGCCTTTAACACCTCTAGGGATGGTGCATCCACAGCTTGTCTTGGCAACCTGTTCCAATGCCTCACCACCCTCACAGCGAAGAATTTCCTCCAAATTTCTAGTCTAAATCTATCCTCTTTTAGCTGAAGACTGTTCCCCCTTGTCCTATCATTGTCTACATGAGTAAAGAGTCCTTCTCCATCTTTTTTAGAAGACTCCTTTAAATATAGAAAGGTCTCAAGGAAGTCTCCCAAGAGCCTTCTGTTCTCCAGGCTGAACATCACGAAATCACAGAATTGCATAACATTAAGGATTGGAAAGGACCTTGAAAGATCATCTAGTCCAATCCCCCTGCCGGAGCAGGAACACCTAAATCATGGCACAAGGGAATGTGTCCAGGTGGGTACTGAAAGTCTCCAGAGAAGGAGACTTCACAACCCCCCCTGGGCAGCCTGTTCCAGTGTTCTCTAAACCTCAACATAAAAAAGATTTGCCTAATATTTAAGCAGGACTTCCTGTGTTCTAGCTTACACCCATTAACCCTTGTCCTATCACTGTGTGTCACCGAGAAAAGCCTGGCTCCATCCTCGTGACACTCACCCTTTACGTAATTATAAACATCACCAACTTTTTCAATGTTTCTTTATAGGAGACGTGCTCTAGCCCTCTGATCATCTTTGGAGCCATCCGCTGGACTCGCTCTAACAGGTACACATCATCTTGTGCTGTGGGCCATAAAGTTTTAGGTAGTACTCCATGTGGGGACTCATGAGTGCAGAGTAGAGGGAAACAATCACCTCCCTCAACCTGGAGGTCACACCTCTGTTGATGCAGCACAGGATGCAGTTGGCCTTCTGTGGTTCCAGGCATGCACTGCTGGGGCCTGTTGAGCCTTTGGTCCACCAGAACCCCCAAGTCCTTCTCTGCAGGGCTGCTCTCAATGAGTTCTTCTCCCAGTCTGTACCCCTGTCTGGGACTGCCCTGACCAAGGTGCAGCACCCTACATTTAGAATTGTTGAACTTCATGCAGTTCATATTGGCCCACTTCTCCAGCCTGTCCAGGACACTTTCAATGCAGAGTGTTGGGTGGAGAAAGGAGGAGTGTCAGGCTGGCATGCATTAGAACTTTATTGAGGAAGACTCATGAAAAGGAAGGAACACAAGCAGAAGGACCCTGGTGCAAGCAAAGTGACCATCAGCAGCTACGCATTTTGTGTGGAAGATATTCCCAGACCCCGGAGATCAGAGCATCCTCAGTCCATGAAGTTGGTTGCAAGCATTGTTAGCTGCTGTCAGGGATATTGGCGTGGGTCCTTAGCAGGGGTAGCAGGCTCTTCCACCAGAGATGCAGCCCAGGCCTCCCAGGCCAAAGCCTCCGAAGCCGCCGGAGGAGATGGGCACTCCCTGGGCGCTGAGGTTGCTGCCCACGGCAGCTGATGCGGAGGATCCAACGGCGGTGTTCTGGGGGAAGGAGCTGAGGATGGGTCCTGGCAGGGTGACCACCACGGTGGAAGGCTGGATGACGACGTGGGAGTCCTCGCACTGCCTGACACAGGGCTCGTTGCAGCTGTTAGCCAGTGGGGTGGGTCCGCAGGGGCGGCAGATGTCGTAGCAGGACATGTTTGTGGTGCAGAGGGTGCCTAGAAGAGAGGGTATTGTGAAGGTGGAGGGTGTGAGGAGCAGTGCTGGGGGAGGCCAAGGGAGTGGAGAGGCCTGGAGTAATGAGGAGCATGGTGGTGGGGAGGAGGAAGGGCTGTTGAGGCTGGGGGAGAGGGCGAGTGGAGAGATAGGGAGATGAGGCTGGTGGGGCAGGGAAGGAGGGTGCGGGGTTCAGGCTCACCTTGTTGGTCGCAGGGAAGAAGGCGTCTGGAGGAGTGTGTGAGAGTATGAGGCGAAGGGCTGTCTTTTATGCTGGTCCCTGAGTGCCCGCGGGGCAAGAAACCCTTTGTGCATGACAGCATTTGGCAAGAGCTGCTCTTGCATGCCAAAGAGTGAGAAGTGGGGTGTGTTGTCCTTCCCACAACGCACCTTTTTCATTTCCTTGTGTTGAGGACATGTCTGTTTGGCCTTGGCGGCTGCTTTTAGGTAAGGATGGCTCTTTGGGAGGAATGCATTGAGAGTGTTAGTGAGGGCAGTCCACAAACGTGGCCAAAGCATAGGAGAGGCGGGGTGTCATGAAATGAGGTCATGGCATGTCACTCATGCGGTGCGGTTTGCAGCTGTATTGTTGTGAGGAGGGGGCCCTATTTGCTGGCATCGCCATACTGCAGTCTGGTCTGGGCTTCCCAGAACTGCTGGGTGTGAGACACTGGCACATTTATTTATGATGATGTTACCCTTCTCATGTATAATGTGTAGCCACCAGTAGGTGTAATCTCTTAGGAGTTCAGCAGAGATCTGATTAAGTTCCTCAGAACATCCTTCTGGACAAAATGTCAAGCGCACAGCTTCACTCATACCTAATGTGATTGTTGAGCAGTTGGCTGATTGGTCAGAATCAAAGTGTAGTTGTAAATGGGGTTACCTGTGCCTGGCAGGGAGTAAGTTAGGGAGTTCCTGAGGGCTCCATTTTGGGTAGAGAAGCCTTGGACATAGATGTTGATAAAGTAGAGGGCTGGGCTATGAGAAACAGCATGAAATTTAACTAGGGCAACTGCCGAATTCCCCATCTGAGACAGGGCACCCCTGGATCTATGTCCAGACTGGGGGAGGAGAGGCTGCACAGCGGCTCAGCATGAAGGGGCACGGGGATTCTGGTCGACAGCAAGTGGACTGAGAGTCAACAGGGTGCCCTGGCAGCCCAAAGTTCCCCATTTCCTGGATTACATCAAGCACAGCATTGCTAGCCGGTCAAAGGAAGGGATTGTCCCACTCTACTGCACACTGGTGCGGCCTTCCCTCAAGTGCAGTGTACAGAATTGGTCACCACAATCTAACGACAGAAAACTCTTAGAGATTGTCAAAAAGAGAACTACAGAGATGATGAAGGGTTTAGAGGGCAGGACGTACGAGGAGTGGCTGCAGGCCCTTGGTTTGTTGAGCTCAGAGAAGAGGAGACCTCACCAGAGCCTACAGCTTCCTCACAAGGGCAGCGGAGGACAGGCGCTGATCTCTTCTGTCTGGTGAGCAGCAGTGGGGCCCGAGGGAACAGCCTGAAGCTGTGTCAGGGCAGGTTCAGCTTGGATATTAGGGAAAGGCTCTTTCCTGAGAGGGTGGTTGTGCAGGATCCCCATGGAAGCCATCACAGCACCAAGCCTGCTGCAGCACAAGACAACACTCTCAGAAATGCGGTTTGATTTTTGGGTGGTCCTGTGTGGAGCCACTAGTTGGACGCAATGTTCCTTGTGGGTCCCTCACAACTTGGTCTATTCTGGGATTCCATGATTCCATCTCATTTGCTGCCTCCCTGCCTTTCTAACAACTCGCTAAGCCAGTCTTTACCCTTGTCTTTCCCGTTGGGTGTGCTGTATTGGTGGCTTGGTGGCCGTGGTGCTTGGAAGGTTGTAGGTGGGAGAAAGGAGGCTGCCTGCTTTGTCTTGTGCAAACCTGGGGCCATCCCTGTGGGTGGCAGTCCAAGCAAGCAGGAGAGGGCTGTTTGTGAGAGCAGGCTGTTGTCCCCTGCGGCCTGGTACTGGGCTCGCAAGCCCTTTGATGTCAGCAGTCCTGCCATTCTTCTCAAAGAGTTGCTTTGGCCATTCCGTAGAGCTTCCCTTTGCTGATGCCAGCGTGTTCCCAGGCTAGGCTTTGGCCCAACACACTGCCTGATAGGGGCCCCTTGGGTTGATTGGGGATGCCTGCAAGATGGCTTGAGACTCATGAGATGCTGAGGACATGGAACTGTGGGGACGGGCTAGCTGGGGAGCCTGGGTGTTGGGGGTCTTCTTTAGGGCGTGTCAAGGTGACAGCTATTTTTCTGCCCAATGTTTGATGGTCAGAAAGAGGATCTGGACGTTTCAGAGGGGAGCTGGAGGCATCCAGATAAGTAGACCTTGTGCTGGTTTTTGGATTCCAAAGGGAGGAATGATGGCAAGGCCTGCCTGAGGGCAGCTGAGGTGAGTGTTTTGCAGGCTGTCTCTCAGGTGAGCAGAGCTTCTTGCAGAGGCAGATGGGTAGGTTGTGCATCTGGATGTGCAGAATTAAGCAGGATCTGATGGGCTGCACCCAAAAAAGGTGATGGTTCTGGCTGATGCCTGTGCAAGGCCACTTTCAATTATCTTTGAAAGGTTATGGTGACTGGGACAGGACCTGGAATCTCGATGAAACTCACCCCACTCCTATGTTCAACAAGCAGGAGAAGGAAGGTCTGGGACACTGCAGGCTGGTCGATCTGTCATGCATCACTGGGAAGGTTCTGAATGAAATCCTCCTGGAAAGCAAATGACAAGCACATGAATGGCAAGAAAGAGATGGGGAGTAGTCACCATGGATCTACAAAGAGCAGATCATACTGAAGCCTTCTCAGTGTCTTCTACATTGAAGTGACCTGCTGGGTGCACAAGGGGAGAGCAACAACTGTTGCTTACCTTACCTTTAGGAAAGACTTTGATGCTTGCTCCCGTGACACGCTCACAGAGAAGCTGACAAGTACGGGTTACACAAAGAAACAGTGGGGTGGCCTGGAAAGTGGCTGCATGCCACTGCACATGGTCCTGAAGAGGTTGCTGACCGTTCTTGACCACAGCTGTTGCCCTACCCTGTGTCAAGAGTTTCCTTCCTGACTATATCATTCTGAGATAGTGTTTGTTGTGACTGTGTACGATTATAGAACAGAAGAACACAGTGGTATGGCGTGCTAATGAGGTGAAATTTTTTGTGAGGGTGTGGGTAGAAGAGCCTTAGCAGGATGAAGCCTGTGTTTGGTTTAGTTGTAGGTCTTAGGTGATGTCATTTAAGGTGTTCTGGCCCTTTCTGACCTGGCCTGATGACCTCTTGTGCTTGGGCAGCGGCAGGCCCCTTTGTAGCTTGCTGAAACAGGCCCTATTCAAACATGGGGTAACTGCTGGATTCTCCTCACAGAGGCCGTCCATGCAGTCCCTACTACCAAAACCGTGCCATGTAAAACCAAAACACTACGGGAGGTCTTGTGGCATTTTTTGACCTGCCCTACCTATGTCTTGAGCCAAGCATTTGTGGGGCCTCACAAGGGCAAAGAAGGGGACAATCAACTCCCTCACTATGCTGCCCCATCCTCTGTTGGTGCAGCACTGCATGCAGTTGGCCTTCTGGGCTGCAGGCGTGCATCTGTGGATCCTGTTGAGCCTTTCATTCACCAGAACAGCCCAAGTCCTTCTCTGCAGGGCTGATCTCAATGAGTTCTTCTCCCAGTCTGTACTCCTGTCTGGGATTGACCCAGGTGCAGCACCTTGCACTTCGACTTATGGAACCTCATGCGGTTCACATGGGCCTGCTTCTACAGCCCGTCCAGGTCACTTTGACTGGAGCGCATTGTGTGAAGAAAGGAGGAGTGTCAGGCTGGCATGCATTAGAACTTTATTGAGGAAGACTCGTGAAAAGGAAGGAGCACAAGCAGCAGGGCCCTGGTCAGAGGTGCAGGCACAGTGACCATCAGCAGCTACGCATTTTGTGTGGAAGATATTTCCAGAGCATGGAGATCAGAGCATCCTCAGTCCATGAAGTTGGCTGCAGGGCATTGTTAGCTGCTGCCAGGGGTGTTGGCCTGGGTCCTTAACAGGGGTAGCAGGCTCTTCTGCCAGAGAAGCAGCCCAGGCCTCCCAAGCCATAGCCTCCAAGGCCAAAGCCTCCGAAGCCTCCAGAGGAGATGGGCACTCCCTGGGCGCTGAGGTTGCTGCCCACGGCAGCTGATGCGGAGGATCCAACGGCGGTGTTCTGGGGGAAGGAGCTGAGGATGGGTCCTGGCAGGGTGACCACCACGGTGGAAGGCTGGATGGCGACGTGGGAGTCCTCGCACTGCCTGACACAGGGCTCGTTGCAGCTGTTAGCCAGCGGGGTGGGTCCGCAGGGGTTGCAGAGGTTGTAGCAGGACATGTCTGTGGTGTGGAGGGTGCCTGGAAGAGAGGGTGTTGGGAAGGTGGAGGTATTAGGGGTGTGTGGAGCGGTGGTGAGGGAGGCGAAGGGAATGGGAAGGCCTGGGTTTGTGGGAATTATGGTGGTGGGTAGGTGGAATGGCTACTGATGCTGGGGTCAGAGGGCATGTGGAGAGATGGGCCTAGACGGGTGGGGGAAGGACAGAATCAGGGTTCAGGCTCACCTTGTTGGTCTCAGGGGAGAAGGTGTTGGAAGGAGTATGTGAGGGTTCGAGGTGCAGGGCTGGCTTTTATGCTGGTTCTTGAGTGCCCGTGGGGCAAGAAACCTTTTGCGCATGACAACATTTGGCGTGTGCTGCTCTTACATGCCAAAGCCTGGCAAGTAATGAGGTGGGGTGTGGTGTACTTCCCACAACTTGACCTTTTTTTTTCCTCCTGTTGAGGACATGGTGTTGGGTCCTGACAGCACCTTCAAAGTTTGATAATTAGAGGCTGGAGCATTTCTGTGAAAGGGGCATGGGAGGGTAGGTAGATGAGGTGTCCGAAGGCTGCCTGAGGTGCAGTGTCATGAGTGAGGTCTTTCTGTGGCATTTATGTGATGCGGCCCAGCCACACTGGGCTTTGCTGCTCTAAGCAAGTCAGTGCAATGGAGAGCATCGGGCATAGAAGCGGGTGCTATGAAAAGAAGGAAGGAGAGATAAGTAGGTCCTACACTGGCCTTGTTTCCTGACACCATAGGCTCCTCCCCTTTCCTCCAAAGCTGAGGTCCCCAGAGAACACAAGGCTTGACACTCTGCTTGATGGGATTTCTCGGGCTGGGTTGTGTGGTCTGTGAGTGGCCCTGAGATTCATGAAAGGCAGAGGACAAGAGGGATTGTGAGAAAGGGCCAGCTGGGAGCCATCGTGTTATTGGGGATGATATTTGGGATTTGTGTCAAGGGGGAAACCTATTTCTCTGATCAGTGTTTGATTTTGTGAAAGATGATTTGGAAATTTCAGACAGAAGTGGGAGGCATGCGGTCTGCAACTCAAAACGGTGGGTAATATCAAGGCCTACCACTCGTTAGCCAAAGGCAGTATTTCGCAGTATGGGGAAGGCAGTATGGGGAGGCTTTGCCACTGGATGTACTGAAGTACGCAGGACCTGTCCGGTTGCACCCACAAATGCCGAGAGTCCTGGTTGATATTTTCACAAGGCTACTGTCTTCTTTCTTTGAAAGTTGATGGTGACTGGGTTCCTGAAGACTGCAAGGGAATCATTCCACTCCTATGTTCAACAAGCAGGAGGAGGAAGGTCTGGAAAACTGCAGGCTGGTCACTCTGTCATGCCTCACTAGGAAGGTTCTGAATGAAATCCTCCTGGAAAGCACATGACAAGCACATGAATGATATGAAAGAAATGGGGAGTAGTCAGCATGGATCTATGAAGAGCAAATCATATTCGAGCCTTCTAAGTGTCTTCTACATTGAAGTGACCTGCTGGGTGCACAAGGAGAGAGCAACAACTGTTGCTTAACTTACCTTTCGGAAATGCTTTGATACTTGCTCCCATGACACGCTCGCAGAGAAGCTGACAAGTACGGGTT
Organism: Aix galericulata; assembly: GCA_024635365.1. NCBI lineage: Eukaryota > Metazoa > Chordata > Aves > Anseriformes > Anatidae > Aix > Aix galericulata. The sequence continues at coordinate 63,016 of JALLAJ010000918.1, read as the reverse complement.
ACACAAACAAACAGTGGGGTGGCCTGGAAAGTGGCTGCATGCCACTGCACGTGGTCCTGGTCAGCCTGCTGACAGTTCTTGACCACAGATATTGCACTACCCGATGTCAAGAGGTTCTTTGTGACCATATCATTCTGAGGTACTGTTTGTTGTGACAGTGTGGGATCACAGTAGAGAAGAAAGCATCTGTAGTGTGTGCTAATGAGGGGAAATATTTTGAGAGGGCGTGGTTAGAAGAGCCTTAGCATGATGAAGCTTGTGTTTGGTCACTTGTAGGTTTTGGGTGATGCATTTTAAAGTGCTGTGGGCCTTTTCGACCTAGCCCTATGACCTCTAGATATTTGGCTTTGTACTGATGGAAGTGGGAAGAAGAAGGGAAGAGGAGCAGCATCATGCTGGCTTTCTTGTCAACTTTATTGAGGAAAGTGCATGGAAAGGAAGGAGAACCAAGTGGAACAGCCTCTGGGGCTCTTGGATGCAGGTAGGGTGACCAAAATCTCATCTTTGTGTGTGGAAGATTTTCCTAGTGCATGGAGATCTTCCTGCCCTGTGATGGAGGCAGTGGAGAGGGAGTCGATCCCTGGTGGAGTTTGGCTTTTGAGTACGTCATAGCAGCAGAGAGAACCAGACATCGGACTATGTGCAAGTCAAGGAAATAAGTGGGAGAATGGTAGAATGTAAGTGGGCCATGTTTCCAAACATTGTGGAATAGCCCACGTCCTTGCTTGTCTGGTCCATGCTTGAGAGAAATAGCCGTGCTTGTGGAGCTGATTACACAGTGCGTCAGAGACAATGCAAAGGTGCAATCTCAATCCACAAGTAGTCACACACCACATACATGGTGTCGATGTGGGGGACGACTCTGTTAAATAATATTGGCCTCAATAGAGACCCCAGAGGGACACCACTCCTCCCTGGTGTCCACCTGGGCACCGAGCTGCTGAGCGCAACACTTGGAATGTAATCATTCAGGCAATTCCTTATCTGCTGAGTGGCCCATCATGTCTTTCCATGGTAGTGAGAAGGAGCTATGTAAGAGTGTTGTCCAAAACACTTCTTGAACACCAGGAGGCTTGGGGCCCTGATGGCCACTTGAGCCCTGCTTTTTGTTCTTTTTGTTGGCTGAAGTTGGAAGAGCGTTGGGAGAAGAAAGCAAGAGGACACATCTGAGGATATGGGATGCAGATTGATTTTATTGAGGAAAACATGAAACTGAGGGAGCATCAAGTGGAAGGTGCACATTCTGAGGTGCCTGGACGGTGTCCAGCAGCCTGTGTGCCTTGCGTAGAACAGATTTTCCAAGAGCCCCAAGGTCTCCCTACCCCATGGTAGAAGCAGCCCTAGAAGGTTTCGCGACAGATTGTGCTAGTGAGCAAGTTATTGCAGCAGAGAGTAGCATCCGTGGAAGTTTGCACTATGGAAAGGAGAAAGAGGAAGAAAGGAGGAGGTATGTTGGCCATCATTCCTGACAGCAAGGCCTGGCCCTTCCTTTCTTTCTTGATTTCTTATGCCATGGAATGATGAGTTGTGGCTGGTCAGCCTGTACGCCATGAATAGTGCAGAGGTGTGTCCTCTGACCGAGAAGTAAATGGCACGGTGTTGGAGGCTGTTGTCAGGGGTCCTGGCGTGGGTCCTTAGCAGGGGTAGCAGGCTCTTCTGCCAGAGAAGCAGCCCAGGCCTCCCAAGCCATAGCCTCCAAGGCCAAAGCCTCCGAAGCCTCCAGAGGAGACGGGCACTCCCTGGGCGCTGAGGTTGCTGCCCACAGCAGCTGATGCGGAGGATCCAACGGCGGTGTTCTGGGGGAAGGAGCTGAGGATGGGTCCTGGCAGGGTGACCACCACGGTGGAAGGCTGGATGGCGACGTGGGAATCCTCGCACTGCCTGACACAGGGCTCGTTGCAGCTGTTAGCCAGCGGGGTGGGTCCGCAGGGGCGGCAGAGGTTGTAGCAGGACATGTCTGTGGTGTGGAGGGTGCCTGGAAGAGAGGGTGTTGGGAAGGTGGAGGGTGTTGGGGGCATGAGGAGTAGTGGTCATGGAAGGCCAAGAGAGTGGGGAGGCCTTTGGTGGGACTCTGCGGAGCATGGTGGTGGGGAGGTGGAAGGGCTGCTCAGGTTGTCGGCATAAGGCGTGTGGAGAGATGGGGTCGATGGGGTGGGCGAAGGAGTGGAGCGGGGTTCAGGCTTACCTTGTTGGTCACAGTGGAGAAGGAGTCGGGAGGAGTGTGTGAGGGTGCGAGGCACAGGACCGGCTTTTATGCTGGTCCTTGAGTGCCCACAGGGCAAGAGAGTCTTTGCGCATGACAGCATTTGGCAAGAGCTGCTCTTACATTCCAAAGCCTGGCAAGTAATGAGGTGTGGTGTGGTGTCATTCACACAATACTCCCTTTTCCTCTTGTTTAGGATGTTTTTGTTTTACAGAATCTTGGCAGCACATTACAAGTGACAGTAATAAAGACTAAAGGATAGTTCTGAAGGTGCATGAAAGATTGGGAAAAGATTCATCCAAAGCATGTGAGAGGTGCATTGTCATCAGTGAGGTCATAGTTTTGTACTCAAGAGGTCCGCTGCTTTGTTGTGAGGTGGATCTCCATTTGCTGACATCCCCAGCAGGATGGTCTCAGCTTCAGTTCTCTTCAATGCTTTTGATAATCATCTGGATTTAGGCTCAAATGTGTACTCAGTAAGTTTGCACATGATAGTAAATAACAAGAAGCTGTTGTCTCTCTCAGGAGCTGAGAGGCTTTGCAGAGAGATCTTGAGAGACCATAAGGCCAGTCACAAATTCTAATAATATTATCCTGGCTATACAGTGTAACGTGCTGGCTCCCCAGCTGGCCTTTAATGACTGTCCCTGTCGTCAATCTCAGGTCCTCTCCCAGCCAGCCTAATGGAACCCATCAAGCAGAGTATCAAGTCACATGGTTTTGGCTTTGGAGTAAACAGAAAGATGTGAGGAATAATGGCAACTGTATGGCCTAGTCTTCTCTTAATCCCTCCTTGTCATAGCACTGACTTCTAGGTCCAATACTCTCCACTGCAATGACTTAGTAACAGTGACAAGCCCAGTGTGGCTGAGCCTTACGACATAAACGCCACATAAAAACCTCACTCATGACACCGCAATCAGGCAGGCTTTGGCACATCATTGACATACCCTGCCATGCACTTTTAAAAGAAATTATTTAGCCTTTGAAGGTGCCACTGGAGCCAAGCAACATGTCCCAACCAGGATGAAATACAAAGAGACGGTTGTGGGAAGAACAACATCCTCATTACTTGATGGGCATTGGCATGCAAGAGCAGCTCACACCAAATGTTGTCATATGCAAAGGGTTTCTTTCCCCATGGGCACTCAAGGACCGGCATAAAAGCCGGCCCTGTGCCTCGCTCCCTCACACACTCCACCCGACGCCTTCTCCCCTGCACCCAACAAGGTGAGCCTGAACCCCAATCCCCTCCTTCACCCGCCCCACTGGACCCATCTCTCCATACACCCTCTGCCCCAAGCCTTAGCAGCCCTTCCACATCCCCACTGCCATGCCCCCCACAGTCCCAACCTAGGCTTCCCCACTCCCTTGGCCTCCCCCAGCACCACTCCTCATGCCCCCAACACCCTCCACCTTCACAACACCCTCTCTTCCAGGCACCGTCCACAACACAGACATGTCCTGCTACAACCTCTGCCGCCCCTGCGGACCCACCCCGCTGGCTAACAGCTGCAACGAGCCCTGTGTCAGGCAGTGCGAGGACTCCCACGTCGCCATCCAGCCTTCCACCGTGGTGGTCACCCTGCCAGGACCCATCCTCAGCTCCTTCCCCCAGAACACCGCCGTTGGATCCTCTGCATCAGCTGCCGTGGGCAGCAACCTCAGCGCCCAGGGAGTGCCCATCTCCTCCGGCGGCTTCGGAGGCTTTGGCCTTGGAGGCTATGGCTTGGGAGGCCTGGGCTGCATCTCTGGCAGAAGAGCCTGCTACCCCTGCTAAGGACCCAGGCCAACACCCCTGGCAGCAGCTTCCAACACCGTGCCATTGACTTCTCGGTCAGAGGACACACCTCTGCGCAGTTCATGGCACACTGGTTCACTAGCCACAGCTCTACTTCTCATGGCACTGCACACTCAAGCAGGGAAGGGGGCCAGTCCATGCTGCCTTGAAACATGACTGATTGATGGCCTACTCCTCTCTCACTCCCTTCTTGTCCTTCCACCATCTTCAATGTCCAGTACTCTCCACTGCAATGATGTGCTCGCAGCCACAAACCAACCTGGCACCTCCCATGTGCTGATTCTATTGCAGTGTAGGAAGAACTTGGGGCTCTGGGAAAATCTGCTGTACCATGGGACATAGCCTGATGGTTGCACTACTCACACCACAGGACAGGTCCCTTCTACTCTGCATGCCTTTTCACTCTTTTTCAACAATAAAGTTCTTGTGCATGCTAGTCTACGATGTCTCCTCTTCCTTTCTGCTCCCAACACTCCTTCAACTTCACTCAACACAAAGCAGGGCTCAACAGGCTGGCTGGGCCCAAGCTTGTTGGTGTTCAAGAAGGACCTGGACAGCACTCCTGCATATATACTTATTTTTAAAATGGATAGTCATGGGCTTGACAGATAGACCACTTAGCAGACAAATAATTGGCTGGATGAACACATTCAAGGAGTTGTGGGCAACAGCTCAATGCTCATATAGAGACCAGGGAGGAGTGCTTTCTCTCAGGATTTTGTCCTGGGACCAGTATTTTTTGACCTCTTTGTCACTGACATGCATGGTAGTATTGAGCAGGCACTCAGCAAGTTTGCGCATGGCACCAAGCTCAGTGGGGTGGCCGACACCTTAGAGGAAAAAGGGATGCCATCTGGAAGGACCTTGACAGGCTTAACAGGTGGGCCCAAGCAAACCTCAAGGAGTTCAACAAGGCTGATTTCAAGGTCCTGCATTTGGGTGAAGACAATCCCCAACATGAATACAGCATGAGCAGCAAGTGGACTGAGAGCAGCCCTGCACGGAATGACTTGGGGGTACTGGTGGAGAAACATCTTAATATGACCAGCGATGTAAACTCACAGCCCAGAAAGCCAGCCATTTCCTGGGATGCACCAATAAAAGTGCAGCTAGCAAACAGAGGGATGAGATTCTCCCTCTCTACTCTGCTCTTGTCAGACCCCACCTGGAAGACTGTGTTGAGTGCTTGGGCCCTCAGCTTAAGACAGATCTGGACCTGTTAGAGCAGGTTGCAAGGAGGGATACAAAGATGGTCAGAGAGCTGGTGCACCTCTCCTACAAAGACAACCTTCCCTTCCCTACTCTGAGAAGGTGGGCTTGGTCAGCCTGGAGAAGAGAAGGCTCCAGGCAGATGTTATAAAGACCCTCCAGTAATTAAAACAGGCCTACAGGAATCATAGAATTAACATGCCTTCCAACTGAAAACATTCAATCATTTAATGATTCTATCTGGTTTAACGCAGGTTGCCTTGTATGTTCTCAGGACTTGGACTCATGAAGCCTCAAGGATCTGGATACTCTACAGCATCTCACAGTCAAGATAGTCTACAATTCTAAGAGTCTATGAAAAGGGACACAAGGCCTCTCCTAGCAAGTATGTCACTGAGAACAGCACCAACGAGCTGCTACTGTTCTTTTGGCACGTGACACAAGCCCTTCATTTGCCCAAAGGCCTGTGCATGCTAAGGGACTTTAGCATGGGTCAGAAGTCAGCACGCACTGAACATCTCTCTTTCCCATAAGGATTTTCTGGCCACCATCCCTGACTGATGGCATCAAGACACTGCAATCAACGTCATGGAGTTAGGGTTGCACCTCTGGGATGAGGCTGGATCTTGGGCTCACCAAATCCTCAACTATGGCTCCTTCTCAAAGCCACCCATACTTTCTCAGCTTGTCCCTGAGGAGGCGAAACACTGGCTTTATGGTATGGAAAGCATTTCAGAACCATCACTGTGAGTACCTGGGTCTTACAGGGGAACATTGTGCTCCAAGCACTTCCTGAGCTTATCAGACAGCAAATGAAAAATGACAGCTTCTGGAAATGCACCTTTGGGGAGCAGCATAGATAAGGTGCAGAAGCATTGCAGGGGCTTGCAGGTGAAAGCAAATCAGTCTGGGGCTTCTGAGCACCGTGCCTACACCACCGGCCCTCCCTGGGCACTGATGACACCACACCTCTCCCTTTCTTTGGATGCATCTTCTATCCAGCCTTACACACACATTCAAGAACTATTTTTTGGCCTTTAATACTGACACTTGAAATGCACTGCCATGATAATTGGCCATGTCCTGAACAGCAGGACCCAAAAAGGGAACATCTGGGGTAAGAAAACACACCGCACTTCATTGCTCAACTTACTGTCAACTAGAAGCCACAGATCCCTTTCTGTGGGGCAGCTCCCCAGTACCTCATCCCCTGGTCTGTACATATACTGGGACAGGTTACCATGCCCCAGGTGCAGAATCGGGTACTTACTCTTCTTAAACTTCATATGACTGGTGATTGCACAGCCCTGTGGTCTGTCAAGAACTCTTTGCACAACCTCCCCACCCTTGAGGGAGACAACAGCAACGCCTTATTTCATATCATCTGTAAACTTACTTAGTACTCTTTTGAGTCCTGTATCCAGACCATGTGCAAAAACATCAAAGAAAACTGGGTCTAAAATGGAGTCCTGGGAAACACGACTAGTGACTGGGAGCAAGTGTGATGAACCCCCCTTTACAACAACCCCTTGAATTTGACCAGCCAACAGTCCACCAACTGTGTTATGTATTTATCTACGTACATGCTGGACATTTTGTCCCGGAGGATGTTGTGAGAAACAGTATCAAAAGGTATGCTGAAATCCAAAGAAATTGCATGTACTGCCTTCCTTTGGTCTATTAGATGGGTAACCTTGTCATAAAAGGAAGCGGCTGCACCTCATGCCCAGTGCATGCAGGAAGCCCCCCCTCACAACAGAGCCGCAATCACACCACATGAGAGCAGCACCATGACCTCACTGAAAACACCGCTCCTCTCCTATGCCTGGGTCACGTCTTCTGCCCGCTTTGACATGCACCTTCAAGAGCAATCCTTTAACCTATAATAATTACTTTGACATAAATGTGCCACCATTGCCAAATGGACATGTCCTCCAGAGAAGGACATGAAAATTGAGTGTTGCAGGATCAAAAACATGCCCCACCTCATTACTTGCCAAGCTTTGGAATGCAAGAGCAGGTCATGCCAAATGCTGTCATGCGCAAAGGCTCTCTTGCCCCATGGGCACTCAAGGACCAGCATAAAAGCCAGCCCTGCTCCTCGCTCCCTCACACACTCCTCCCGACGCCTTCTCCCCTGTGACCAACAAGGTGAGCCTGAACCCCTCTCCCCTCCTTCACCCACCCCACCAGGCCTATCTCTCCACATGCCCTCAGCAGCCCTTCTGCCTCCCCACTGCCAGGGTCCTCACAATCCAAAAGCCACCCCACTCCCTTGGCCTACCCCAGCACTGCTCTTCATGCCACCAACACCTTCCACCTTACCAACACCCTCTCTTCCAGGGAACATCCACATTACAAACATGTCCTGCTCCAACCTCTGCCGCCCCTGCGGACCCACCCCACTGGCTAACAGCTGCAACGAGCCCTGTGTCAGGCAGTGCGAGGACTCCCACGTCGCCATCCAGCCTTCCACCGTGGTGGTCACCCTGCCAGGACCCATCCTCAGCTCCTTCCCCCAGAACACCGCTGTTGGATCCTCCGCATCAGCTGCCGTGGGCAGCAACCTCAGCGCCCAGGGAGTGCCCATCTCCTCTGGAGGCTTCGGAGGTTTTGGCCTTGGAGGCTATGGCTTGGGAGGCCTGGGCTGCTTCTCTGGCAGAAGAGCCTGCTACCCCTGCTAAGGACCTACGCCAACACCCTTAACTGAAGCCTCCAAAACCATGCAAGGAAGCTCTCAGAGTGAGGATGCACCTCTGTGCAATTTATGGCACATTGGCTCACCAGCTATAGCTCTTCTTTTCGTGGCACTTTCTTTCTCTTTCTACTTTCCATAGCACCTCATTCTATGTCCAGTACTTTCTGCTGCAATTACTCGCTCAGAGGAAGAAGCCCCTCGGGGACCTCCTTTCTGGTGAATTCATCACAGAACAGGAAGGCCTTTTTGCTCTGGGAAAATCTGCTGGACCCAAGGGACGTAAGCCGATGATCGGCCCTTCTTGCAACTTAGAATTTGTCCCTTTTATTCTGTATGCCTTCCTTTTTGATGTTTTTTCTTCAATAAAATCATTCTGTATCACATTCTGAGATGCCTCCTCTTTGTTTTTTCTCCCAGTGCTCTTCCAGCTTCTGTGACAATTAAAGATAGGGCTCAAGAGGCTATCATTCCAGATGGTGAAGGGCCTTGTGCTCAGACTCCATCAAGCCTAACATAGGAATTCCATCCCAACATAAACACAGGGATGATTGGAGAAAGCTATTGGTGAGTTCCCCAAGGTGCCAAGACCTATCCCAGGAAGTATGTTCAACACAGCCAGCATAGCTTGGCACAATTTTTCCTTCCAGAACATGACACAAACCTTTCACTTGCCCAAACGATGGCTTGGGTACATAAAGGCCATCTGGTCAGGTATCTGATGCAATCTCCCTATGTCACCACACGCCTAATTCTCTTCCCCAGCACCACTCTCCAGCCCTCCTAAGATATGTTCCCACAGAAGCAGAAAGAAAATCAAAAAAACAAACAGTGAAAAGAAAGAAGAGAGGAACAACATGACTTCACAGGAAGGCCTTATTTCTATAGTCACAAAGGGAACATTACTGGCCATGGCCTGTGCCCCGTGTCATGTAAAGGCTAAAAACGCCCTACAGGAAGCATTGCACACCTCATCCAACCACTCTTCTCCTCCTCAGCTATTCACGTATGCAAGGCTTTAGGGTTCTTGCACATTTTCCTGAACAAACTGAGACTGTAATAGGCTGCAAGGGAATCTCACAAAAATATCCACAGAGCCTTCTGCTGGCTGTTTCACACAGAAAGATGAATGGAGCAGGAATTGCAGTTCTCAATGGCCACATAGCCTTTGCCAAGACTTCCAGGGCTAAAGGCAAAGACACACAACAGGAAAGAGGGCCTGCAAGCAACTATATGGCCACAAGCACAACGAGGATCGAGCACGAGAGTGGTTACAAGGGTTCTGGCACAAAGATGCACCTCACACTACACCCACCCTTCCAAGTCTCATTCAACCAGCAAAGAAACTCTTCTCTCCACTCCACAAAGTCACCAACCTGCCTCACAGCAGGCCCCCAGTCCAGCATGGCATTCCTCCCCTATGCATCTTGCCTGCCAGTCACCCCAGTGCCCAACAACAGAGAAGCGCAGTCACACTTCCCACCTCACCTCATCTCCTTCAGCAACAAGCCCTGCTCACCTGAGGGACAGTGCACAGGACATCCACATGCATCGCAGGAAGGCAGGCCACCCACAAGCTCCCAGACAGCAATTTACCAATCCCATCAAACATCTCTAAAAACCTGGGATGGTCCTTCACAAAACAGCATGTCCCCTGCCTCGTCCCTGCACATCTCTCCTGCACAATCCATGCTATTGCAGCCCTCCAGTCACACAAGCTGTTCCACCAGCCTCGGGTAATTCCAGTTCTCTGAGCTGACACAGGGCTCTTGCGCCTCCTGCCTACTTCCCAGGCTCTGTGCTTTTGCATACAGGTACCTCAGGTGTATCCCTTTCCCACCTCTTGTTTCTTCCTAGGACTTCTCTGGCTCAGTCACCACACCCTATGTACTGACAACCCAACCTCTGTTTCCTCACTTACCTGCAACCTACAGTCTTCCAACAGAACCAGCTTACATCCCTAGTCATCTGGTTTCACAGTATTGTGGAATGGTTGAGGTTGGAAGGGCCCTCTGGACGTCACCTCATTCATCCCCTCTGCTCAAGCAGCACCACCAAAAGCAGATTACCCCGGACTGTCTCCAGGCGGCTTTTGAGTACCTCCAAGGAGAACTTGGTCACCCATACTATAAAAAAGGTTTCTACAGATTTACACTGAACATCTGGTCTTCTACTTTGTGCCCATTGCCTCTTGTCCTGGCACCACAGAATCACAGAATGGTTGAGGTTGGAGGGAACCTCTGCAGATCATCTAGTCCAACCCTCCTGCCAAGCAGGATCACCTAGAGCACATTGTGCAGGATAGCATCCAGGCATGTTTTGAATATCTCCAGAGAAGGAGACTTCACGACCTCTCTGGGCAACCTGTTCCAGTGCTCTCTCACCCTCACAGTAAATAAATGCCCTCTCGTATTCAGATGAAACTTCCTGTGCTTCAGTCTATGCCCATTGCCTCTTGTCCTGGCACTGGGCACAACTGAAAAGAGTATGGTTCCATCCTCTTGACACCCTCCCTTCATATATTTATATGCATTGACGAGATCTCCCTTCAGTCTTCTCTTTTCTAAGTTAAACAGGCCCAGTCCTCAGCCTGTCCTCATATGACAGGTGCTCTAGTCCTCTAATCATCTTCATAGCCCTCCTCTGGCCTTGCTCCGGTAGTTCCATGTCTCTCTTATACTGGGGAGCCCAGATCTGGACACAATACTCCAGGTGTGACCTCACCAGGGCTGAGTAGACAGGCAGGATCACCTCTCTTGACCTGCTGGCAACACTCTTCTGAATGCACCCCACGATACCAATGGCCTTCTTGGCCACAAGGGCACATTACTGACTCATGGTCAGCCTGCTGTCCACCAGGACTCCCAGCTTCCTCTCTGCAGAGCTGCCCTCCAGCAGATTAGCCCCCAGCCTGTATTGGTACTTGGGGTTATTTCTCCCTAGGTGCAGGACTCTGCACTTGCCTTCATTGAACTTCATGAGGTTCCCCTTGGCCCATCTCTCCAGCCTGTCCAGGTCCTTCTGAATGCCAGCACAGCCCTCTGGGATATCAGCCACTCCTCCCAGCTTTGTGTCATTAGCAAACTTCCTGAGGGTGCACTCTGTTCCATTGTCGAGGTCACTGATGAATAAATTGAACAAAACTGGACCCAGTACTGATGCCTGGGGGACACTTCTAGCCACAGGCCTGCAACTAGACTCCTCACCACTGAGCCCAACCCTCTGAACTCTGGCATCCAGCCAATTATCAATCCACCTCACTGTCCACTCATCTAGCCCACACTTCCTGAGCTTGCCTATGAGGATGTTATGGGTGTTATGGGAGACAGAGTCAAAAGCCATGCTGAAGTAAAGGCAGGTCATATCCACTGCTCTCCCCTCATCTACCCAGCTAGTCATCTCATCATAGAAGGTTATCAGATTAGCTAAGCATGATTTCCCCTTGCTGAATCCATGCTGACTACTCCTGGTCACCTTCTAATCCTCCACATGCTTGGAGATGACCTCCAGGATGAGCTGCTCCATCACCTTTCCAGAGATGGAGGTGAGGCTGACTGGCCTGTAGTTTCCTGAGTCCTCCTTCTTGCCCTTTTTGAAGACTGGTGTGACACTGGCTTTCTTCCAGTCCTCAGGCACCTCTCTTGCACAACTTGCAAAAGCCTGGTTTCATCCTCTCTACACCCTCCCTTCAGGTATTCATAGACATACATGTATGTGAGTTCTCTCATGAGCCATGTCTTCTCCAGGCTCAACAGTCCAAGGTCCCTTAGCATTTCCTCATTGAGAAGGCCCAGGTTGGGCCTTATCACTGCTGAGTAGAGGGGAAGGATCACCTCTCTTGATGTGCTGGCAACACTCCCTCTAATATAATGCAAGACACCATTAACCCTCCTACCTTCAAGGGCACATTGCTGCCCTTGTTCAATCTGGTGTCCACCAGGACTCCCAGGTCCTTTTCTGCTAAGCTGCTTTCCAGATGGGCAGCCCCCAGCATTTCCTGGTGCCTGGGACTGTTCCTACTGAGCTGCAGGGCTTGGCACTTCCCTGTTTGAACTCCAAGAGCTTCCCATCAGCCTGTTTCTCCAGCCTGTCAAGGTCCTTCAGGATGGCAAGACAATGCTGTGGCAGGTCAGCCATTCCTCGGCATTCTGTCAGCAGGAACCATGCAGAGGGTATGCTCTGCTCCATCACCCTCACCATAAATGAAGATGTTCACCAGGACTGGACCCAGCATTCTCCTCTGGGGTCAATTTCTGACCCTTGACCTTAGGCCTGGCTGCTCACCCCGTTTTTGATCCACCTCACTGCTTGGTCATCAAGCCGATACTTCAACAGCTTCTTCATAAAAATCTGATGGGAGACAGTGTCAAAAGCCTGGCTGAAGTCAGGCAGACAGACAACATCCACTACTCTCCTGTCACTTGCCAAGCCAGTTGTTTCAGCCCAAAAGGTTATCAGGCCAGTCAAGTATGACTTCCCCTTTGGGAATCCATACTGATGATGATGTTCTTGTCCTCTGTGTGCCTGGAAATGAATCACCTTCCCAGGGATCAAGGTTAGGCTGACTGGCTTACAGTTCCTCGGGTCCTCCTTCCTGCCTTTCTTTGAGGAGGAGTGACTTTTGCTTTCCTCCAGTCCTCAGGCATCTCCTTCACTCCCCGTGACCATTTGCACATTAATGAGAGTGGCGTTGCAATGACTTCAGCCAGCTCCATCAGCACTCCTGGGTGCATCTCATTGCAGCCCTTAAACTTGTTTATGTCTGCTTGACTAGGGGACATCTTCCTTGCTCCTGAGTTTTGCGCTGGTCTCTGGGACACTGGATTCCTGAAGGCTGCTCTTGCTATTGGAGACTCAAGTGAAGAAGACATTCACTACCTCTACCTTTTCCATGTCCTCTGTCAACCATCTCCACCTCATTCAGTGCCTTCGCTACTCTTCCTTTTACTGCTTTACACTTTGAGAACCCTTTCTCATTGCCTTTGACATCCCTGGATGCTTGTAAGTGAGTGGACAAAGAGCTCTTTAAAAATAAATAAATAAGGGGGGAGGGAGGAGCAAGTGGGGCTGGCAAAATGCTGATTAAAAAGTAGTCGTGAAAATAGTGTAGATAGACCACAAATGTAGGGTCCTGTCATGGCTCCCCCATACTGCAGGGTCCCAGACCCAATGTCCCCATGACTTGCTAGGGCCACCATCTCACTAAGTGCATATTACCCACTCAGTCTATGAGAGCTATAAAAAATACTGTCCAGCCTTCATCTGCAGTCCAGAAAACCCACATGGTCTCAACATTTTCAAGACTGCAACCCAGGCAGCATGAAACGTCCTTTCTTGTAGCTACAACTTTACAAGCAACAAGGGCGCTATGCCACTGACACTGCAAACCCAATGGGAAAGGCAAGGGCTGCAGAAAGGCTAAGCAAGTTGGGTTGAAATAGTCTACTTAGACTTCAGCAAGGCCTTTGACACAGTCTCTGATAGTATTCCCCTGGAGAAGCTGGCAACCCATGGCTTGGACAGGTACACTCTTTGCTGGGTTAAAAACTGGCTGGATGGCCGGACCCAGAGAGTGGTGGTGAATGGAGTGAAATCCAACTGGCAAGCAGTCACCAGTGGTATTCCCCAGGGGTTGGTGTTGGGGCCCATCCTCTTTAATATCTTTATTGATGATTGGATGAGGGAATTGAGTGCACCCTCAGGAAGTTTGCAAATGACACCAAGTTGGGGGGAAATGTTGATTTGCCAGAGGGTAGGAAGGCCCTGCAGAGGGACCTGGACAGGATGGGTCAATGGGCAGAGGCCAATGGGATGAGGTTCAACATGGCTAAGTGCTGGTTCCTGCACTTTGGCCACAACAACCCCATGCAGTGCTACAGGCTTGGGGAAGAGTGGCTGGAAAGCTGTGCAGATGAAAAGGATCTGGGGTTGCTAATCGATGCTCACCTCAGCATGACCCAGCAGTTTGTCCAAGTGGCCAAGAAGGCCAACGGCATCCTGGCCTGTATCAGGAATGGTGCAGCCAGCAGAACCAGGGAGGTAATCGTCCCCCTGTACTTAGCTCTGGTGAGGCTGCACCTCAAGTACTGTGTTCAGCTTTGAGCCTGTGAGAAAAATCTCAGTTTTCTTCAGACAGGATCTTCTGTGAAGCTATTTTATTCGTGATTGCAATGGTGGGTGTCCTGTCAATCAGGAGCGCATTTTAGTAAATGAATCATAACCTTTTATTCCCTATTACCTGACACCTATCACCTCCCCTGTTTCCTCATTGACTGAATAGTACAGGTTCACAAGCTACTCGACACTCCTCTATACCATATATGTACGTTTTTTTTTTCAACACTTTAATTTCTCCTTATGTTTTGAGAACTTGTGATCTTTGTTTTACTGTTCTCACACTGCTCATCCTGTATTTCTCAAGCTTCTACCTTATTTTGCAACAGTGAGGCCTTCTACTATCCACTTATCTACTTAGCATTTCTCCTTATTAGGACTACACAACTACCTTGGAATACAGAAAAGTAATTCTCTACTGCAAAAACACAACTTTGTTTCTCACAAGCCCCTCACTACAAGAAGGATATTGAGGCCCTGGAACCTGTCCAGAGAAGGGTGACAAAGCTGGTGAAGGGTCTGGAACACAAATCCTATGAGGAGCACCTGAGGGAACTGGGGTTGTTTAGTCTGGACAAGAGAAGGCTCGGGGGAGACCTTACTGCTCTCTATGACTACCTAAGAAGAAGTGGTGGGTAGCTGGGGGTCAGACTCTTCTCGCAGATAACTAGTGATAAGACTAGAGAGAATGGCCTTGAGTTGCGCCAGGGGAGGCATAGGTTGGCAATTAGGAAACATTTTTTCTTAGAAAGAGCAGTCAGGCATTGGAACAGGTTGCCCAGGGAAGTAGTGAAGTCACCGTTCCTGGGGGTGTTCAAGGAAAGGTTGGACCTGGTACTTAGGGACATGTTTTAGTGGATGACATTGGTAGCAGGGGGGTGGTTGGACCAGGTGATCTTGAAGGTCTTAATGATTCTGTGAATCTGTGAAGCAATTTTATTCATGATTGCAATGGCAGGCATCCTGCAAGTAGGAGTTCACAGCAAAAGTATATCATAACCTTATATTACCTATTACCCAACTCCTGATTCCTCCCTGGTTCCTCATCACCTGAGTAATACAGGTTCACAAACTACTTGACACTTATTATTATACCATGCATGTACAATTTTACTTGACCAACTATTTATATCCCTTTTTCCTTTTCTTTTTCCTTCTCGTCTCATGACAAGAAAGCCCTGATTATTTCTTTATACTGATTTCGCGCTTCTTGTCCTGTTTGTAAGCTATGCACCTTATCTGGGGACAGTGGCACCTTCCCCTTATCTGGTTAACATACTCCCCACTCCTATGCCACTGTCATGCCTGGGCAATCACTTTTCAATATGGAAGGTTTGTGGAATTTTCCACTGAAAATTTACATTCAATGGCAAAGACACCACTTTTTTCTTTTCTTTCTTTTTTTTTTTTTTTTTTTTTTTTTTTTTCTCACATAAGCTGACAAAGCAGCACACATAATGGGAAGGACAGGGGCTAGACTCAGACTTGCTGAGTTGGGTTGAAGGCATAGACGGAGTAAATGTGATGCAACTGGTAGCACATCACATCCAGACACCTGGGAAGCCCAGAACAGATTGCTGGGGATACTGGCAAATGGCCCCCCCTTCTCAAAACAAAGCCACCAACCACACCTCATGAGTGCCAACCATGACCTCACTGATGACAACGCACCTCTCCCATGCCTTGGATGCATCTTCTACCCACACTTTTACACACCTTAAAGAACTATACTTTGGTCTTTATTACTCTCACTTAAACTGTACTGCCAAGTTCAGAAAACTCAACAGTAGAAAATGAAATGATTGAGTTCTGGGAACAACAACTCACCCAACCTCATTACTTGATCGTCTTTGGCATGTAAGAGCAGCTCACGCCAAATGCTGTCATGCGCAAAGGCTCTCTTGCCCTGCAGGCACTCAAAGACCATCATAAAAGCCGGCCCTGCACCTCGCTCCCTCACACACTCCTCCTGACGCCTTCTCCCCTGCAACCAACAAGGTGAGCTTGAACCCTGATTGCCTCCTTTTTCTCTCCACTTGCCCTCTGCCCCCAGCATGAACAGCCATTCTGCCTTCCCAAAGCCAGGCTCCACAAATCCTCACCCTAGGCCTCCCCACTCTCTTGGTCTCTCCCAGCACCACTCCTCACACCTACAACCTCCACCTTCACAACACCCTCTCTTCCAGGCACCCTCCACAACACAGACATGTCCTGCTACAACATCTGCAACCCCTGCGGACCCACCCCGCTGGCTAACAGCTGCAACGAGCCCTGTGTCAGGCAGTGCGAGGACTCCCGCGTCGTCATCCAGCCTCCTGCCGTGCTGGTCACCCTGCCAGGACCCATCCTCAGCTCCTTCCCCCAGAACACCGCCGTTGGATCCTCCGCATCAGCTGCCGTGGGCAGCAACCTCAGCGCCCAGGGAGTGCCCATCTCCTCCGGCGGCTTCGGAGGCTTTGGCCTTGGAGGCTTTGGCTTCGGAGGCCTGGGCTGCTTCTCTGGCAGAAGAGCCTGCTACCCCTGCTAAGGACCCACGCCAGGACCCCTGACAGCAGCTAACAATGCCCTGCAACCAACTTCATGGACTGAGGATGCTCTGATCTGCGGGGTCTGGGAATATCTTCCACACAAAATGCGTGGGTACTGACGGTCACTGTGCCTGCACCTCTGACCAGGGCCCTGCTGCTTCTGCTTCTTTCAGAACTCAGTTCTCAGTTTCTGAACTGAAACAAAGAACTCTGCAAGTTCAAGTCCTGAGAACATACAAGGCAACCTGAGCATTAAAGCAGATGGAATCATCAAACAATTGAATGTTTTGTGTTTGAAGGGATGTTAAGGATGATATAGCTCCAACCCATCTGCCATGGGCAGGCATTCTTTGCAGTGGATCAGGATGCCCAAAGCCCCATCCAAGGTGGCCTCAAACACTTCCAAGGGGTGAGGCATCCACAGCTTGTCTGGGTTAGCTCACCATCCTCAGGGTAAAGAATTTCTTCCTTATATCTAATCTAAATCAACTCTCTTTTAGTTTAAAGCTGTTCACACTTATCATATCACTACACACCCTTATAAAGAGTTCCTCCCCACCTTTCCTGTAGCCTCTTCTAAGTACTAGAGGACCTCTATACCGTCTCCTGGAGCCTTCTCTTCCCCAGGGTGACCAAGCCCGGCTCTCTCAGCCTGTGTTTGTAGGAGAGGTGCTCCATCTCTCTGACCATCTCATGCTCTGACAGGTAAAGATCTCCTTTAAAGATGCTGGCTGAAGGCTCAAGCACTTAACAGAGTCTTCCAGGTGGGATATGATGAGGAGAGTAGAGGGAGAATCGCATCCCTCTGTTGCTAGCTGCACTTCTATTGGTGCAGCCCAGGAAACGTCTGGCTTTCTGGGCTGTCAGTGTACATCGCTGGCTCATGTAAAGACGTTTCTCCACCAGTAACCCCCAAGTCAGTCTCCGAGGGGCTGCTCTCAATCCACTTGTTGCTCAGGCTGTATTCATGTTGGGGATTGTCTCAACGCAAATGCAGGACCTTGCAATCAACCTTGTTGATCTCCTTGAGGTTTCCTTGGGCCCACCTGCTAAGTCTGTCAAGGTCCTTCCAGGTGGCATCCCTTTTTCCTCTAAGGTGTCAGCCACCCCACAGAGCTTGGTGCCATGCGCAAACTTGCCAAGGGCCCATTCAATCCCACCGTGTATGTCAGGGATGAGGAGGTGAAATAAAACTGGTCCCAGGACAGACTCCTGTGAGATAGCACTCCACCCTGGTCTTAACCTGGGCATAGAGATGTTGGATGCTTCTCCTTGAATGTTCTCATCCAGACAATTAGTTGTCTGTGAAGCAGACCATCTGACAAATCTATGACTCTTCTTGTTTAAAAACAGAGCGCTGTCCAGCTGCATCTCAACAAAGTCTTCCAGGTGGGGTCGGAAAAGCACAGAATAGGGAGGGAGAATCGCATCCCTCTGTTTGTTAGCTGCACTTCTATTGGTGCAGCCCAGGAAACGGGATGCACCAATAGCCACAATCAGCCACGTTGAAATCCTTGAAGTTTCCTTGGGCCCACCATGCACAAACTTGCCGAGGGCCCGCTCAATCCCACCGTGTATGTCAGGGATGAGGAGGTGAAATAAAACTGGTCCCAGGACAGACTCCTGTGAGATAACACTCCACCCTGGTCTTTACCTGGGCATAGGGACGTTGGCTGCTTCTCCTTGAATGTGCTCATCCAGCCAATAAGTTTTATGCTATGTGGTCCTTCTGTCAAATCTATGACTCTTCTTGTTTTAAAACAATGCTATATGTATGAGTGCTGTCAAGAAGCTCCTTGAACAACAACAGACTTGGGCCCTGCTGGGCTGCTGAGCCCTGCTTAATGTTGAGTGAATTAGAAGGAGTGTTGGGAGCACAAAGGAAGAGGAGACATCACAGACTGAAATTCAGAAGAACTTTATTGTGGAAAAAGAATGAAAAGGCGTGTAGAGAAGAGGCCTGTTCTGTGTTGCAAGTAGTGCAACCATCAGCCTGTGTCCCATTGTAGAGCAGATTGGCCCAGAGCCCTAAGGTCTTCCTCCACTGCAATAGAGTCAGCACATTTGAGGTGCCAGTGGGTTTGTGGCTGCAAATAAGTCGCTGCAGGGTACTGGACGGAGTCCAGAGTACTGGACATGGAAGATGGTGGTAGGAGTAGAAAGAAATGAGAGAGGAGAAGGCCGTGTGTCTAGGCAGCATGGACTGGCCCCCTTCCCTGCTAAAATGTGGAGTGCCATGAGAAAAAGAGCCATGGCTGGTGAGCCCATCTGCCTTAAACAGTGAAGTAGTACGTCCTCAGTCTGAGTTCTGGCTTGCATAGTGTTGCAGGCTTCTGTCAGCAGTGTTGGCATGGGTCCTTAGCAGGGGTAGCAGGCTCTTCCGCCAGAGATGCAGCCCAGGCCTCCCAGGCCAAAGCCTCCGAAGCCGCCGGAGGAGATGGGCACTCCCTGGGCGCTGAGGTTGCTGCCCACAGCAGCTGATGCGGAGGATCCAACGGCGGTGTTCTGGGGGAAGGAGCTGAGGATGGGTCCTGGCAGGGTGACCAGCACAGCAGGAGGCTGGATGACGACGCGGGAGTCCTCGCACTGCCTGACACAGGGCTCGTTGCAGCTGTTAGCCAGCGGGGTGGGTCCGCAGGGGCGGCAGATGTCGTAGCAGGACATGTCTGTGGTGTGGAGGGTGCCTGGAAGAGAGGGTATTGTGAAGGTGGAGGGTGCTGGTGGCATGAAGAGCAGCGTTGGGTGAGGCCAAGGGAGTGGGGTGGCCTGGGATTTTATGAGAGCATGGCAGTTGCGAGGCAGAAGGGCTGTTGAGACTGGGGACTGTGGGCATATGGAGAGTTACCCCGGTGGGGCAGGCAAAGGAGGGGAGAGGGGTTCAGGCTCACCTTGTTGGTTGCAGGGGGAAAGACGTCGAGAGGAGTGTGTGAGGGTTCTACGTATGCAGCCGGCTTTTATGCTGGTCCTTGAGTGCCCGTGGGGCAAGAAACCTTTTGTGAATGACAGCATTTGGCGTGAGCTTCTCTGAAATGCCAAAGCCTGGCAAGTAATGAGGTGAGGTGTGGTGTCCTTCCCACAACGCACCCTTTTCATTACCTCCTGTTGAGGACATGTCTATTTGGCCTTGGTGGCATCTTTTAAGTGAGAGTGGCTCTTTGGGTGGATTTGCATGGAGCGTGCGTTTGAGGGCAGTCGACAGACGCGGCCAAAGCATGAGAGGTGGGTTGTCATGAAGTGAGGTCATTGTGTGTCACTCATGTGTTGTGGTTTGCGGCTGCATTGTTGTGAGGAGGGGGCCCTATTTGCTGGCATCTCCATACTGCAGGCTGGTCTGGGCTTCCCAGATGTGCTGGGCATGAGGCACAGGAATATTTATTTATGATGATGTTACCCCTCTCAGTTATAATGTGTAGCCGCAAGTAGGTGTAATCTCTTAGGAGTTCAGCAGAGATTTGATTAAGTTCCTCAGAACATCCTTCTGGACAAAATGTCAAGCACACAGCTAGACTAATACCTAAAGTGATGGTTGAGCAGTTGGCTGATTGGTCAGACTCAAAGTGTAGTTGTAAATGGGGTTACCTGTGCCTGGCAGGGAGTCACTATGGGGGTTCCTGAGGGCTCCATTTTTGGGTAGAGAAGCCTCGCACATAGATGTTGAGAAATTGGAGGGCTGGGCTATGAGCAACAGCATGAAATTTAACAAGGGAACTGCCGAATTCCCCATCTGAGACCGGGCATCCCTGGATCTATATCCAGACTGGGGGAGGATAGGCTGGAGAACGGCCCAGCATGAAAGAACATGGGTCTTGGATGCAGGTAGGGTGACCAGAACCTCATCCTTGTGTGCGGAAGACGTTCCTGGGGCACAGAGATCTTCCTGCACCGTGATGGGAGCAGCGGAGACGGAGTCGATCCCTCGTGGCCTTTGGCTTGTGAGCACATCATAGCAGCAGAGAGAACCCGACATAGGAGACATTGCAAGCCAAGGAAAGAAATGGGAGAATGGTAGAATGTAAGTGGGCCACATTTCCAAACATTGCGGAATAACCCACGTCCTAGCTTCTGTGGTTCATGCCTTGAGAGAAATAGCCGTGCTTGTAGAGCTGATGACCCAGTGGGTCAGGGACATCGCTAAGGAGCATCCACAATCCACAAATAGTCTTGCAACATATTTGTGGTGTCCGTGTAACAGACAACTGTGTTAAATAATACAGGCCTTAATAGAGGCCCCAGGGGGACACCAAGCCTCCCTGGTCTGCACCTGAGCACCGAGCTGTTGAGTGCAACTCTTGCTATGTGACCACGTAGGCAACTCATTATCTGCTGAGTGGGCACTAGTAGGTCCCTTTGTAGCTTGCTGAAACAGACCCTAATCAAACGTGGGATAACTGCTGGATTCTCCTCACAGAGGCCAGCCCTGCAGCTCCTTCTACCAAAACCTTGCCACGTAAACCCAAAACAATAGAGATACAGATAGAGATACAGGCTGGGAGATGAGTGGTTGCAGAGGTGCCAGGCAGAGAAGGACCTGGGAGTCATGGTAGACAGCCGGATAAATATGAGCCAGCAGTGTGCTCAGGTGGCCAAGAAGGCCAACGGCATCCTGGCTTGTATCAAAAACAGTGTGGCCAGCAGGGCTAGGGAGGTGATCGTCCCCC
The DNA here is from genome assembly GCA_024635365.1 of Aix galericulata. NCBI lineage: Eukaryota > Metazoa > Chordata > Aves > Anseriformes > Anatidae > Aix > Aix galericulata. The sequence goes on along the minus strand of JALLAJ010000918.1, from coordinate 41,808 downwards.
TGTACTCGGCTCTGGTGAGGCCGCACCTCGAGTACTGTGTTCAGTTTTGGGCCCCTCGCTACAAGAAGGACATGGAGGTGCTAGAAAGAGTCCAGAGAAGGGCGACAAAGCTGGTGAGGGGCCTGGAGAACAAGTCCTACGAGGAGCGGCTGAGGGAGCTGGGCTTGTTCAGCCTGGAGAAGAGGAGGCTCAGGGGTGACCTTATTGCTCTTTACAGCTACCTTAAAGGAGGCTGTAGTGAGGTGGGGGTTGGCCTGTTCTCCCACGTGCCTGGTGACAGGACGAGGGGGAATGGGCTTAAGTTGAGGCAGGGGAGTTTTAGGTTAGATGTTAGNTTCAAAATAGGACTATAATCAAAGTTTACAATTTATTAAAGAAATAGAGCTAAGGAAACAGCTCTGGGTGTGCCAGGAGTCTCTGCACCACCAAGACGAACACCAGTTACATCAAGCAGCTGGTTTTTATGCTCCAAAGCTAATACATATTCATTACTACTTCTAGAAAAAACAGGGTTATTAATTAGTTTCTGGAATCCAAACCCTCCTTGTGGAGCATGCGTATCAGTCTCCAGTGGTCCCTCTGGGGGTCTCTTGTGCTGAAGGCTCATAGTCTTCCTCCCAGGCTTTTTTGTCGTGTCCTTCTCCTTTGTCCAACTTGGCTGTATGTCAGAGACTTGTGCAGTGTCCCCTGCAAGCTTTGTCTTTTAGTCGTCCCTCAGCTTTCCCCTTCTCCTTAATCTCCTGGCCAGATATCAGAGACTTGCATAGTGTCCCATGCAATAGTCATAATAGTTAGCACTTATTCTGAAATCCCCCAGATATCAGAGACTTCAAGGAGACGCCTACAAATAGATTTCTCCTCAAGCTCTCTATTGACAGGAATTGCTAAAACATTCCTTTGCAAGATACACATTAACCACTATGTTTTTCTTAGACTTGTGGTTATAAAAGGGTATGTAAGACAGAAGGCCACATTCAGCATACCATGCAGCCCTAGCATTGTTCCATACTGACACGAATCAGATGAACACATTTCACAATCTGCAACTCAAAAGAGTGGGTGGATATCAAGGCCTTCTCTTGCTAGGCAAGGTGAGTGTTTTGCGGGCTGTCTCTCATGTGAGTAGTGCATGTTGCTGAGGAAGATGGAGAAGCTCTGCCGCGGGATGTACTGAAGTGTACAGGAGCTGTAATATTGCAGCCACAAATGCTGAGTGTGCTGCTTTCATCTTTCTTTGAAAGTTGATGGCGACTGGATTCCTGAAGATTGGAAGAGGTTCATCCCACTGTGATGTTCAACAAGCTGGAGAAGGAAGGTCTGGGACACTGCAGGCTGGTCGATCTGTCATGCCTCACTGGGAAGGTTCTGAATGAAATCCTCCTGGAAAGCACATGACAAGCACATGAATGATAAGAAAGAGATGGGGAGTAGTCAGCATGGATCTACGAAGAGGAAATCATACTGGAGCCTTCTAAGAGTCTTCTACATGGAAGTGACCTTCTGGGTGGACAAGGGGAGAGCAACAACCTTTGCTTAACTTACCTTTCGGAAAGGCTTTGATGCTTGTTCCTGTGACACGCTCGCAGAGAAGCTGACAAGTACGGGTTACACAAACAAACAAACAGTGGGGTGGTCTGAAAAGTGGCTGCATGCCACTGCACATGGTACTGGACAGCCTGCTGACTGTCCTTGACCACAGCTGTTTCCCTACCCGCTGTCAAGAGTTTCCTTCCTGACTATATCATTCTGAGATAGTGTTTGTTTTGACAGTGTAGGATCATAGTAGAGAAGAAAGCAGCTGTAGTGTGTGCTAATGAGGGGAAATTGTTTCAGAAGGCATGGGGAGAAGAGCCTTAGCATGATGAAGACTGTGTTTGGTCACTTGTAGTTCTTGGATGATGCATTTTAAGCTGTTGTGTCCCTTTTTGACCTATTCCAATGACGTCTTGAACTTTGGCTTTGTAGTGAGTGAAGAGGGAAGATGAAGGGAAGAGGAGAAGCGTCAGGCTGACATGGTTGAGAACTTTATTGAGGAAAGTGCATGGAAAGGAAGGAGCATCAAGTGGAATAGCCCTGGTGTTCTTGGATGCAGGCAGGGTGACCTGATGGGAGCAGCGGAGACGGAGTCGATCCCTCGTGGCCTTTGGCTTGTGAGCACATCATAGCAGCAGAGAGAACCCGACATAGGAGACATTGCAAGCCAAGGAAAGAAATGGGAGAATGGTAGAATGTAAGTGGGCCACATTTCCAAACATTGCGGAATAACCCACGTCCTAGCTTCTGTGGTTCATGCCTTGAGAGAAATAGCTGTGGTTGTGGAGCTGATGACCCAGTGGGTCAGTGACAATGCAAAGGCACATCCACAATCCACAAGGAGTCTCGCACCATATGTGCGGTGTCTGTGTGACAGACGTGTTAAATAATACAGGCCTTAATAGACACCCCAGGGGAACACCATGCTTCCCTGGTCTCCAGCTGGGCACCTAGCTCTTGAGAGCAACTCTTGGAATGTGATCATGCAGCCAGTTAAGGATCTGCTGAGTGGCCCATCATGTCTTTCCACTTCAGGAGGAAGGAGCTATGTAAGAGCGTTTTCCAAACGCTATTTGTATACCACCAGGCTTGGGCCCTGAAGGTCACCTGAGCCCTGCTTTTTGGTCTTTTTGTCGGGTGAAGTTGGAAGAGCATTGGGAGAAGAAAGGAAGACGAGGCTTTTAGGGTGTGGGATGCAGATTGATTTTATTGAGGAAAACATGAAACAGAGCGTACGTCAAGTGGAAGATGCACATTGTGAGGTGCCTGGAGGGTGACCACCAGCCAATGTCCTTGCGCAGAGCAGATTTTCCAGAGCCCTTAGATCTCCCTACCCCATGGTGGAAGAACCCCTGAAGGTTTCCTGAGGGACTGTGCTAGTGAGCAAGGCATTGCAGCAGAAAGTAGTGGTCATAGGTGGTGGTGCTATGGAAAGGAGAAAGAGGAAGAAAGAAGGAGGTATGTTGGCCATGCTTCCTGACAGCAAGGGCTGTCCAATACCTTGCTTGCTTGCTTTGTTATGCCATGGAATGATGAGCTGTGGCTTGTCAGCTCGTACGCCATGGACAGCACGGAGTTGGGTCCTCAGACTGCGAGCTGGCTGGCATGGTGTTGGAGGCTACTGTCAGGGATATTGGCATGGGACCCTTAGCAGGGGTAGCAGGCTCTTCCACCAGAGATGCAGCCCAGGCCTCCCAAGACAAAGCCTCCAAAGCTGCCGGAGGAGATGGGCACTCCCTGGGCGCTGAGGTTGCTGCCCACAGCAGCTGATGCGGAGGATCCAACGGTGGTGTTCTGGGGGAAGGAGCTGAGGATGGGTCCTGGCAGGGTGACCAGCACGGCAGGAGGCTGGATGACGACGCGGGAGTCCTCGCACTGCCTGACACAGGGCTCGTTGCAGCTGTTAGCCAGTGGGGTGGGTCCGCAGGGGCGGCAGATGTCGTAGCAGGACATGTCTGTGGTGTAGAGGGTGCCTGGAAGAGAGGGTGTTGTGAAGGCGGAGGGCGTTGGTGGCATGAAGAGCAGTGCTGTGGGAGGCCAAGGGAGTGGAAAGGCCCAGAGTTGGGCTATGGAGAGCCTGGTGGATGGGACGTGGAAGGGCTGCAGAGGCTGGGGAGAGAAGGTTTGTGGAGAGATGGGCAAGGTGTGGTGGGTGAAGGAGTGGAGCAGAGTTCAGACTCACCTAGTTGGGTGCAGGGGAGAAGGCGTCGGGAGGAGTGTATGAGGGTGCGAGGTGCAGGGCCGGCTTTTATGCTGGTCCCCGAGTATACGCAAGGCGAGAGAGCCTTTGCGCATGACAGCATTTGGCGTGAGCTGCTCTTACATGCCACAACCCCTCAAGTAATGAGGTGGGGTGTGATCTCCCCACAATGTTCTGCCTCCATTTCTTCCTGTTAAGGATGTTGGAAGTGGCGGAACATTTCAAGTGAGAGTATTAAAGACCAAAGGATAGTTTTGAAGGTTCCTGTAGGGGTGGATAGATGGTGCATTCAAGACATGGGAGAGGTGCATTGTTGTCCGTGAGGTCATGGTTTGGCTCTCATGAGGTGTGGTCGGTGGCTTTGTTGTGAGGAGGAGGCCCCCCTTGTTGGCATCCACAGTAGGTTGGCCAGTGCTTCTCAGGTTTGCTGGGCGTGATGCGCTACCACTTGCATCACATTCACTCCCTCCGTGCCTTCATCCCAACTCACCAGCCTGCGTTTAGCCCTTTTCTTTCCGGTTGGGTGTGCTGCATTGTTGGCAGGGTGGCCATCTTGCCTGTAGAGGCTGTATGTGGGAGCAAGTGTATGGGAGGAAGACCCCTGTCTTGTCCCTGGGGCCACAGTCCAAAGAGGCAGAGAAGAGGTGTTTGCATAGCAGGGTGTTGTAGTCGCGGACCTGTCTCAGGGCTGACAAGACTAAGTGTGTTGAGAGCCCTGCCATGCGTCCTGAAGTGCTGCATTGGAAACTCCGTAATGCTCCCTGTTCTGTGGCCAGTACGTTGATAGCAAGGGCTTTGGCCTAATGCAGTTTGGTGGGAATTCCTCAGGCTTTCTGTGGAGGCCTGGCAGAGGCTGTGAGATTTGTGAGGGGCAGGGACAGACATGTGGGAGTGTCCAGAAGGTGTGGACCCAAAGCACTGGGGTGTTCTTTGAGTTGAATTTCAAGGGGGAACGCAATTTCTGTGCATGGTTTTCAGTGTTGACACATACACTGTGAACCTTTCAGATGGGAGCTGGAGGTGTGCATGCTGGTTGTGCCTCTGGACATGAGGTCCCAGTGGTCGTGGTTGCATTCTGAGGAGTGGGGATGGCAAGTGCAGCCCCTGATCTGCCAAGGTGAGTGTTTTGTAGGCTGTCTCACTGGAGCTTGTTAACGAAGATGCTGGGGTGTCTGTGTAACTGGTTATGGAAGAGTACGTGGGACCCAACAAGCTACACCTGCAAATGCTGAATGTCCCAGGTGATATGTTTGCAATAGCAGTTTCAGTTATCTTTGAAAGGTCATGGTGACTGGGAGAGGTTCCTGAAAACTGGAAGAGACTCATCCTACTCAAGAAAAGTTGAAGGAGGAATTTCTGGGAAACTGCAGCATGGTCAGCTTGATATCAGTCCCTGGGAAGGTTCTGAGGAAATCCTCCCTGAATGTATTCTTAAGTACGGAAAAGTGATGGAGAGTAGTCAGCATGGATTTATAGAGAGCATATCCCATGTGTGCCTACACAGCATCTTCTACGTAGACGTGACTGACGTCCTACCTATATGTAGCACTCTGTGATAGTGTTTGTTGTGAAGGTGGAGGATCACAGAGGTACAAACATCATCGATTATTGGCTCAGCACTATGCAGCAACAGGTCCCTTTGTAGATGGCTGAAACCGGCACTTATCAAACATGGGGCAGCTGCTGGATTCTTCTCACAGAGGCCACCCCTGTAGTCCCCACTACCAAAACCTTGACATGTAAAACCAGCACAATAGGGGAGGTCTTGTGGCACTTTTCAACCTGATCTAGAACCATGTACTTAAACAGGGTCAAGAAGGAATCATCATAGAATGGCTCACCTTGGAAGGGACTTTAAGGATCATCTTACTCCAGCCTTCTGCCGTAGGAAGGGATGTCACCCACCAGATCACCTTGGCCAAGGCCCTGTCCAGGCTGGCCTGGAACTCCTCTATGGATGGGACATTCACAGTCTTGTCTTGACAACCTGTTCTAGTGCCTTAACACCTTCACACTGAAGAATTTCCTCCTAATGTCTAGCTTAAATCTATCCTCTTTTAGTCTAAGACCATTCCCCCCTTGTCCTATCATTATCTACACGAGTAAAGAGACATTCTCCATCCTATTTGAAGACCCGTTTATGTACTGGAAGCTCTCAAGGAAGTCTCAGCAGAGCCTTCACCTCTCCAGGCTGAACATCCCCAGCTCTCTGAGCCTTCTTTCATAGAAGAGTTGCTCAATGTGGTGCCTCACGAGAACAGAAAAGAGGGGCAATATCACCTCCCTCACTATGCAGATTAGTGCTCTGTTGATGCGGTTGGCCTTCTGGGCTGCAGACGTGCATTGCTGGATCCTGTTGAGCCTTTCATCCAGCAGAACAACCCAAGTCCTTCTCTGCAGGGCTGCTCTCAATAAGTTCTTCTCCCAGGCTGTACTCCTGCCTGGGATTGCCCCAACCCAGGTGCAGCACCTTGCACTTCAACTTGTGGAACCTCATGTGGTTCACATGGGCCTGCTTCTCCAGTCTCTCCTGGTCGCTATTGTATGGAGTGCATTGTGTGAAGAAAGGAGGAGTGTCAGGCTGGCATGCATTAGAACTTTATTGAGGAAGACTCGTGAAAAGGAAGGAGCACAAACAGCAGGGCCCTGGTCAGAGGTGCAGGCAGAGCAACCATCAGTACCTACGCATTTTCTGTGGAAGGTATTCCCCAAGCACGGAGATCAGAGCATCCTCAGTCGATGAAGTTGGTTGCAGGGCATTGTTAGCTGCTGTCAGGGGTCCTGGCGTGGGTCCTTAGCAGGGGTAGCAGGCTCTTCNACAACCCTTTCAGTAAAGAAATTCTTCCTAACATCTAACCTAAAACTCCCCAGGCGCAACTTTAGCCCATTCCCCCTCGTCCTGTCACCAGGCACGTGGGAGAACAGGCCAACCCCCACCTCGCTACAGCCTCCTTCAAGGTAGCTGTAAAGAGCAGTAAGGTAACCCCTGAGCCTCCTTTTCTCCAGGAAAAGGAGGCTCAGGGTTGACCTCATCCCACTGTGATGTTCAACAAGCTGGAGAAGGAAGGTCTGGGACTCTGCAGGCTGGTCGGTCTGTCATGCCTCCCTGGGAAGGTTCTGAAATAAATCCTCCTGGAAAGCAAATGATAAGCACATGAATGATAAGAAAGAGATGGGGAGTAGTCAGCATGGATCTAGAAAGAGCAGATCATACTGGAGCCTTCTCAGTGTCTTCTACATGGAAGTGACCTGCTGGGTGCACAAGGGGAGAGCAACAGCCTTTGCTTACCTTAAATTTCGGAAAGACTTAGATGCTTCCTCCCATGACACGCTCGCAGAGAAGCTGAGAAGTACGGGTTACACAAACAAACAAACTGTGGGGTGGTCTGAAAAGTGGCTGCATGCCACTGCACATGGTACTGGACAGCCTGCTGAACGTACTTGATCACAGCTGTTTCCCTACACGCTGTCAAGAGTTTCCTTCCTGACTATATCATTCTGAGATAGTGTTTGTTGTGACAGTGTAGGATCATAGTAGAGAAGAAAGCAGCCGTAGTCTGTGTTAATTAGGGGAAATTGTTTCAGAAGGCATGGGGAGAAGAGCCTTAGCATGATGAAGCCTGTGTTTGGTCACTTGTAGTTCTTGGTTGATGTATTTTAAGGTGTTGTGTCCCTTTTCGATGTACGCCGATGACCTCTTGATCGTTGGCTTTGTACTGTGGGAAGTGAGAAGAAGAAGAGAAGAGGAGGTGCGTCAGGCTGGCAGGCTTGAGACTTTTATTGAGGAAAGTGCACGGAAAGGAAGGAGCATCAAGTGGAACAGCCCCTGTGGGTGTTGGATGCAGGCAGGGTGACCAAAATCTCATCCTTGAGTGCGGAAGACTTTCCAGGAGCACGGAGAACTTCCTGCCCTATGATGGAAGCATCAGAGAGGGAGTCGATACCTGGTGGTGTTTGGCTTGTGAGCACGTCGTAGCAGCAGAGAGAATTGGACATAGGAGACAGTGCAAGTCAAGGAAAGAAGTGGGAGAATGGTAGAATGTAACTGGGCCATGTTTCCAAACATTGCGGAATAACCCACGTCCTTCGTTCTCTGGTTCAAGCCTTGAAAGAAATAGCTGTGGTTGTGGAGCTGTTGACACAGTGGGTCAGTGACAATGCAAACGCACATCCACAATGCATGAAGAGTCTCACACCATATGTGCGGTGTCTGTGTGACAGACGTGTTAAATAATACAGGCCTTAAGAGAGACCCTAAAGTGACACCAAGCCTCCCTGGTCTTCACCTTGGCACCTAGCTCTTGAGCACAACTCTTGGAATGTGATCATGCAGCCAGTTAAGGATCTGCCCATCATATCTTTCCACTTCAGGAGGAAGGAGCTATGTAAGAGCGTTTTCCAAACGCTATTTGTATACCACCAGGCTTGGGCCCTGATGGCCACTTGAACCCTGCTATTTTTTCTATTTGTTGGTTGAAGTTGGAAGAGCGTTGGGAGAAGAAAGGAAGATGAGGCTTTCAGGATATGGGATGCAGATTGATTTTATTGAGGAAAACATGAAACAGAGTGTACGTCAAGTGGAAGGTGTACATTCTGAGGTGCCTGGAGGGTGACCACCAGCCAATGTCCTTGCGTAGAGCAGATTTTCCCAGAGCCCTTAGGTCTTCCTACCCCATGGTGGGAGCAGCACCTGAAGGTTTCCTGAGATACTGTGCTAGTGAGCAACGGATTGCAGCAGAGTGTAGTGGCCGTAAGTGGTGGTGCTATGGAAAGTAGAAAGAGGAAGAAAGAAGGAGGTATGTTGGCCATGTTTCCTGACAGCAAGGGCTGTCCAATACCTTGCTTGCTTGCTTTGTTGTGCCATGGAATGTTGAGATCTGGCTTGTCAGCTCGTACGCCATGGACAGCATGGAGTTGGGTCCTCAGACTGAGAGCTGGCTGGCATGGTGTTGGAGGCTACTGTCAGGGATACTGGCATGGGACCCTTAGCAGGGGTAGCAGGCTCTTCCACCAGAGATGCAGCCCAGGCCTTCCAGGCCAAAGCCTCCAAAGCCTCCAGAGGAGATGGGCACTCCCTGGGCGCTGAGGTTGCTGCCCACGGCAGCTGATGCGGAGGATCCAACGGCGGTGTTCTGGGGGAAGGAGCTGAGGATGGGTCCTGGCAGGGTGACCACCACGGTAGGAGGCTGGATGGCGACGTGGGAGTCCTCGCACTGCCTGACACAGGGCTCGTTGCAGCTGTTAGCCAGCGGTGTGGGTCCACAGGGGCGGCAGATGTCGTAGCAGGACATGTCTGTGTTGTGCAGGGTGCCTGGAAGAGAGGGTGTTCAGAAGGCGGAGGGTGTTGGTGGCATGAAGAGCAGTGCTGTGGGAGGCCAAGGGAGTGGAAAGGCCCAGAGTTGGGCTATGGGGATCCTGGTGAATGGGAGGTGGAAGGGCTGCTGAGCCTGGGGAGAAAAGATTTGTGGAGAGATGGGCAAGGTGTGGTGGGTGAAGGAGCAGAGCAGAGTTCAGACTCACCTTGTTGGATGCAGGGGAGAAGGCTTCGGCAGGAGTCTGTGAGGGTGCGAGGTGCAGGGCCAGCTTTTATGCTGATCCCCGTGTATCCGTGAGGCGAGAGAGCCTTTGCGCATGACAGCATTTGGCGTGAGCTGCTCTTACATGCCACAACCCCTCAAGTAATGAGGTGGGGTGTGATCTCCCCACAATGTTCTGCCTCCATTTCTTCCTGTTCAGGATGTTGGAAGTGGCGGAACATTTCAAGTGAGAGTATTAAAGACTGAAGGATAGCTTTTGAAGGTTCCTGTAAGGGTGGATAGATGGTGGATGCGTGACATGGGAGAGGTGCATTGTTGTCCGTGAGGTCATGGTTCGGCACTCATGAGGTGTGGTCAGAGGCTTTGTTGTGAGGAGGAGGCCCCCCCGTTGTTGGCATCTCCAGCAGGCTGGTCAGTGCTTCTCAGGTATACTGGGTGTGTTGCACTACCACTTGCATCACATTCACTCCCTCCATGCCTTCATCCCAACTCACCAGCCTGCGTTTAGCCCTTGTCTTTCCCATTGGGTGTGCTGCATTGGTGGCATGGTGGCCATCGTGCACGTAGAGGCTGTATGTGGGAGCAAGTGTATGGGAGGAAGACCCCTGTCTTGTCCCTGGGGCCACAGTCCAAAGAGGCAGAGAAGAGGTGTTTACATAGCAGGGTGTTGTAGTCGCGGGCCTGTCTCAGGGCTGACAAGACTAAGTGCAATGGGAGCCCTGCCATGCTTCTTCAAGGGTTGCATTGGCACCTCCATTGAGCTCCCTCTTCTGTGGCCAGCACGTTGACAGCCAGGGCTTTGGCCTAATGCAGTTTGGTAGGAATCCCTTGGGCTGTCTCTTGAGGCCTGGGAGAGGCTGTGAGATTTGTGAGGGGCAGGAACAGACATGTGGGAGTGTCCAGAAGGTCTGGGCCCAAGGTGCTGGGGTGTTCTTTGAGTTGAATTTCAAGGGGGAATGCAATTTCTGTGCATGGTTTTCAGTGTTGACACATACACTGTGAACCTTTCAGATGGGAGCTGGAGGTGTGCATGCTGCTTGTGGCTGTGGACCTGAGGCCCCAGTGGTCGTGGTTACATTCCAAGGAGTGGGGGGAAGTCAAGTGCAGCCCCTGATCTGCCAAGGTGAGTGTTTTGTGGGCTGTCCCATTGGAGCTTGTTGACAACGATGCTGGGGAGTCTGTGTGGCTGGTTATGCAGGAGTACGTGGGACCCAACGGGCTACACCTGCAAACACTGAATGTCCCATGTGATATGTTTGCAATAGCAGTTTCAGTTATCTTTGAAAGGTCATGGTGACTGGGAGAGGTTCCTGAAAACTGGAAGAGACTCATCCCACTCTTTTGTTCAAGAAAAGTTGGAGAAGAAATTTTTGGGAAACTGCAGCCTGGTCAGCTTGACATCAGTCCCTGGGAAGGTTCAGAGGAAATCCTCCCTGAATGTATTCTCAAGTACGGAAAAGTGATGGAGAGCAGTCAGCATGGATTTATAGAGAGCATATCCCGTGTGTGCCTACACAGCATCTTCTACGTAGAAGTGACTGACGTCCTACATATAGGACTCTGTGATAGTTCTTGTTGTGAAGGTGGAGGATCAGAGAGGCACAAACAACATCGATTATTGGCTCGGCCCTATGCAGCAGCAGGTCCCTTTGTAGATGGCTGAAACAGGCCCTTATCAAACATGGGGCAGCTGCTGAATTTGTCTCACAGAGGCCTCCTCTGTAGTCCCCACTACCAAAATCTTGCCACGTAATAACAGCACATCAGGAGAGGTCTTGTGGAACTTTTCTACCTGATCTTGAATCTTGTACTTAAACAGGGTCAGGAAGGAATCATAGAATCATAGAGTGTATCACCTTGGAAGGAACTTTAAGGATCATCTTAGTCCAGCCACATGCGGTGGGAAGGGATGTCACCCACCAGATCATGTTGGCCAAGGTCCCAACCAGGCTGGCCTTGAACACCACTGGAGCTGGGGTAACCACAACTTACCTGTTCCAGTGCCTCACCACCCTCACAGTGAAGAATTTCCTCCTAATATCTAGTCTAAATCTATCCTTGTTTAGTTGAAGACCATTACCCCTTCTCCTATCATTATCTACACGAGTAAAGAGACATTCTGCATCTTTTTGAAGACACCTTTAACTATTGAAAGGCCTCAAGGAACTCTCTGCAGAGCTTTCACTTCTCCAGGCTGAACATCTCCAGCTCTCTGAGCCTTCTTTCACAGGACAAGTGCTCAAGGTGGTGCCTCATGAGAACAGAAAAGAGGGGGACAATCAATTCCCTCACTATGCTGGCCAGTCCTCTGTTGATGCAGCACTGCATGCAGTTGGCCTTCTGGGCTGCAGACGTGTATTGCTGGATCCTGTTGAGCCTTTCATCCAGCAGAACAACCCAAGTCCTTCTCTGCAGGGCTGCTCTCAATAAGTTCTTCTCCCAGGCTGTACTCCTGCCTGGGATTGCCCCAACCCAGGTGCAGCACCTTGCACTTCAACTTGTGGAACCTCATGTGGTTCACATGGGCCTGCTTCTCCAGTCTCTCCTGGTCGCTATTGTATGGAGCGCATTGTGTGAAGAAAGGAGGAGTGTCAGGCTGGCATGCATTAGAACTTTATTGAGGAAGACTCGTGAAAAGGAAGGAGCAGAAGCAGCAGGGCCCTGGTCAGAGGTACAGGCACAGTGACCATCAGCAGCTACGCATTTTGTGTGGAAGTTATTCCCAGACCCTGCAGATCAGAGCATCCTCAGTCCATGAAGTTGGCTGCAGGGCATTGTTAGCTGCTGTCAGGGGTCCTGGCGTGGGTCCTTAGCAGGGGTAGCAGGCTCTTCGGCCAGAGAAGCAGCCCAGGCCTCCCAAGCCAAAGCCTCCAAGGCCAAAGCCTCCGAAGCCTCCAGAGGAGATGGGCACTCCCTGGGCGCTGAGGTTGCTGCCCACTGCAGCTGATGCGGAGGATCCAACGGCGGTGTTCTGGGGGAAGGAGCTGAGGATGGGTCCTGGCAGGGGGACCACCACGGCAGAAGGCTGGATGACGACGCGGGAGTCCTCGCACTGCCTGACACAGGGCTCGTTGCAGCTGTTAGCCAGCGGGGTGGGTCCGCAGGGGTTGCAGAGGTTGTAGCAGGACATGGCTGTGTTGTGGAGGGTGCCTGGAAGAGAGGGTGTTGGGAAAGAGGTGGGTGTTGGGAGCGTGAGGAGTGGTGCGAGGTAGGCAAGGGGAGTGGGGAGGCCTGTGTGTGTGGGGAGCATGGTGGTGGGAGGTGGTATGCCTGCTGGGTTTAGGGGCATAGCACCTGTGGAGAGATGGGTTTGATGGGGTGGGTGAAGGAGGGGATTGATGTTAAGGCTCACCTTGGTCAGAGAGGAGAAGGCGTCTGGTGGAGTGTGTGAGGGAGCGAGGTGCAGGGCCGGCTTTTATGCTGGTCCATGAGTGCCCGCAGGGCGAGAGAGCCTCTGTGCATGACAACATTTGGCGTGAGATGATCTTGCATGCCAAAGCCTGGCAAGTAAAGAGGTGGGGTGTGGTGTCCTTCCCACAACTTGACCTTTTCATTTCCTCTTGTTGAGGACATGGTGTTATATCCTGGCGTTACCTTCAAAGTGACAGAATTAGAAGCTGGAGCCTTTCTCTGAAAGTGGCCTGGGAGGGCAGGTATATGATGTGTCGAAAGGCTGGTAGAGGTGTGGTGTCATGAGTGAGGTTTTTGCGTGGCATTCATATGGTGTGGCCCAGCCATATTGGACTTTGTGGCTGTCAGCAAGTTATTGTAGTGGAGAGCATTGGGCATAGAAGCAGGCGCTATGAAAATAAGGAATGAGAGGTGAGTAGGTCCTACCCTGGCCATGTTTTCCTGACTTTTCCATGTTTCCCCTTTTCCTCCACATCTGAAGTGCCCAGAGAACACAAGGCTTGACAATCTGCTTGATGGGATTTCTGGGTCTGAGTGGTGTGGTCTGTGAGCGGCCCTTAGATCCATGAAAGGCAGAGGACAAGATGGACTATGAGAAAGGGCCAGCAGGTAGTCATTGCGTTATTGGGGATGATATTTGTGATTTGTGTCAAGGGGGAAACCTATTTCTCTGCCCAGTGTTTAATTTTCTGGAAGATGATTTGGACATTTCGGTGAGAAACTGGAGGCATGCGAGCAAAAACTGCAAAGGGTGAGTGAACATCAAGGCCTTCTACTGGTTAGCCAAGGTGAATGTTTCACGGGCTGTCTCTGAGGTGAGTACTGCACGTTGCCGAAGAAGATGGAGAAGCTGTGCCACTGGATGTACGGAAGTGCACAGGACCTCTCAGGTTGCACCTTCAAATTCTGAGAGTCTGTAGTGTGTCTGGCTGGGGTGTTAACTTTCCCTGCAGTAGCCCATACTGTGCTGTGCTCTGCACTTGTATCTAGAACAGCAGTGTTATCACACCAGTGCTGTGTCTACTGCGGAGCAGTGCTGGCACATCAGGAGTCTCTCTAACCCTCCTAGGGGGTGGGACAAAAAAGTGAGAAGAGAAACATCACCGGGGAGCTGACTTAAACCAGCCAGAGGGATATTCCATACCATATGATGTCACACTCAGCAATAAAAATGGAAACAGGAAGAAGAGGAGATTGTTGGCCTCTCGTTGTGAAAACGTCGGTCCTCCTCCCAAACACTGGCTACGTGCGTTGAGGCCCTGCTTCAAGTGAGGCCCTGCTTCAAGAATGTGGTCAAGCATCACTCATTTGAAGGAAGTAGAGAGTAATTTCTTTCCTCTGCACTGCCACAAAACCTTTATTATTTATTTATTTATTTATTTATTTATTTATTTTCCCTTTCCTCCTCCCATTTCCCAATTCCTTTTTTTTTTTCCTTTAGTTAAATTGTTTAGTTAATAATAGTCTTTCCTTAATATGAATTATCATTAGTTTTTCCCTTTAATTAAATTATTTTTATCTCTACTAGTGAGTTGTTCTTCAGTTCTTCCCCTCCTCATCTAAGGAGGGGGGGTGAGAGAGCGGTAGTGGTGTTTAGCTTCCTAGCGCGGTAAAACCACCACAGACTCACGGCTGATATCTTCACAAGGCTTTCAGCTTTCTTTGAAAGTTGATGGTGACTGGGTTTCTGAAGACTGCAAGAGACTCATCCCACTTCTCTGTTGAACAAGATAGAGAAGGAAGGTTTGGGGAACTGCAGGGTGGTTGGCCTGCCATCAATCTCTGGGAAAGTGCGGAAGGAAATCTTGGGAAGCGTTGCCGAGCACACAAAGGAGAGGAACATGAAGGGGAGTATTGAGCATGGATTTAGAGAACTGAAATCATGCCTGGGCCTTCTCAGTGTCTTCCACATTGAAATAACTCTCCTGGTAGATGAGGGAAGATACGCGGCAGTTGCTTACGTTGCCTTTAGTAAAGGCTTTGATGCTCCCTCCAATGACATGGTCATTCAGAAACTGAGAAAGTACAGGATTCTTTGAGAATGAGCTGGGGTTGAGTATTTGGTGAGCCCTAGATCCAGTCTCATCCCAGAGGTGCAACCCTCATTCCATGACACTGATTGCAGTGTCTTGATGGTATTTGTCAGCCATGGTGGCCAGAAAATCCTGATGGAAAAGAGAGTTACTCAGTGTGTGTTGAGTTCTGACCCATGCAGAAGTCCCTTAGCTAGCCCAGACCTTTGGTTGGGCAAGTGAAGAGCTTGTGTCACATGGCAGAAGAACAGCAGCAGCCCACTGCAGCTGTTGTCAGTGACATATTTGGTAAGAGAGCTCTTGTGTCCCTTTTCATACACTCCTACAACTGTAGAGGATCTAGACCCGTGAGGCTTTGCGAGTCCAAGTCCTGAGAACATACAAGGCAACTAGAGCATTAAAGCAGATGGAATCATCAAATGATTGAATGTTTTGGGTTGGAAGGGATGTTAAGGATCATGTAGCTCCAACACATCTGCCATGGGCAGGCATTCTTTGCAGTGGATCAGGATGCCCCAAGCCCCATCCAAGGTGGCCTCTAACACTTCCAAGGGGTGAGGCATCCACAGCTTGTCTGGGTTAGCTCACCATCCTCAGGGAAAAGAATTTCTTCCTTATATCTAATCTAAATCTACTTTCTTTTAGCTTAAAGCTGTTAATACTTGTCATATCACTACACACCCTGATAAAGTGTTCCTCCCCACCTTTCCTGTAGCCTGCTCTATGTACTACACAGCCTGTATTCCATCTCTTGGTGCCTTCTCTTCCCCAGGCTGACCAAGCCCNTGCCATGGAATGACGAGCTGTGGCTTGTCAGCTCGTACGCTATGGACAGTACGGAGTTGGGTCCTCAGACTGAGAGCTGGCTGGCATGGTGTTGGAGGCTGCTGACAGGGATACTGGCATGGGACCCTTAGCAGGGGTAGCAGGCTCTTCCACCAGAGATGCAGCCCAGGCCTCCCAAGCCAAAGCCTCCAAAGCCGCCGGAGGAGATGGGCACTCCCTGGGAGCTGAGGTTGCTGCCCACAGCAGCTGATGCGGAGGATCCAACGGCGGTGTTCTGGGGGAAGGAGCTGAGGATGGGTCCTGGCAGGGTGACCAGCACGGTAGGAGGCTGGATGGCGACGTGGGAGTCCTCGCACTGCCTGACACAGGGCTCGTTGCAGCTGTTAGCCAGCGGGGTGGGTCCGCAGGGGCGGCAGATGTCGTAGCAGGACATATTTGTGTTGTGGACGGTGCCTGGAAGAGAGGGTGTTCGGAAGGCGGAGAGTGTTGGTGGCATGAAGAGCAGTGCTGTGGGAGGCCAAAGGAGTGAAAAGGCCCAGAGTGGGGCTATGGGGAGCCTGGTGGATGGGAGGTGGAAGGGCTGCTGAGCCTGGGGAGAAAAGGTTTGTGGAGAGATGGGCAAGGTGTGGTGGGTGAAGGAGCGGAGCAGAGTTCAGACTCACCTTATTGGGTGCAGGGGAGAAGGCGTCAGGAGGAGTGTATGAGGGTGCGAGGTGCAGGGCCAGCTTTTATGCTGATCCCCGAGCATCCGCGAGGCGAGAGAGCCTTTGCGCATGACAGCATTTGGTGTGAGCTGCTCTTACATGCCACAACCCCTCAAGTAATGAGGTGGGGTGTGATCTCCCCACAATGTTCTGCCTCTATTTCTTCCTGTTCAGGATGTTGGAAGTGGCGGAACATTTGAAGTGAGAGTATTAAAGACGAAATATAGCTTTTGAAGGTTCCTGTAGGGGTGGATAGATGGTGCATGCGTGACATGGGAGAGGTGCATTGTTGTCCGTGAGGTCATAGTTCGGCACTCATGAGGTGTGGTCAGAGGCTTTGTTGTGAGGAGGAGGCCCCCGTTGTTGGCATCTCCAGCAGGCTGGTCAGTGCTTCTCAGGTATACTGGGCGTGATGCACTACCACTTGCATCACATTCACTCCCTCCGTGCCTTCATCCCAACTCACCAGCCTGCATTTAGCCCTTGTCTTTCCCATTGGGTGTGCTGCATTGGTGGCATGGTGGCCATCGTGCACGTAGAGGCTGTATGTGGGAGCAAGTGTATGGGAGGAAGTGTATTTGGGAGCAAGTGTATGGGAGGAAGACCCCTGTCTTGTCCCTGGGGCCACAGTCCAAAGAGGCAGAGAAGAGGTACATAGCAGGGTGTTGTAATCGCGGGCCTGTCTCAGTGCTGACAAGACTAAGTGCATTGGGAGCCCTGCCATGCTTCCCAAAGGGTTGCATTGGCAACTCCATTGAGCTCCCTGTTCTGTGGATAATATGTTGACAGCCAGGGCTTTGGCCTAATGCAGTCTGGTGGGTATCCCTCAGGCTGTCTGTTGATGCCTGGGAGAGGCTGTGAGATTTGTGAGGGGCAGGGACAGACATGTGGGAGTGTCCAGAAGGTCTGGGCCCAAAGCACTGTGGTGTTCTTTGAGTTGAATTTCAAGGGGGAACGCAATTTCTGTGCATGGTATTGAGTGTTGACACATACAATGTGGACCTTTCAGAGGGGAGCTGGAGGTGTGCATGCTGCTTGTGGCTGTGGACTTGAGGCCCCAGTGGTGCAGGTCGCTTTCTGACGAGTGGGGAAGTCAAGTGCAGCCCATGATCTGCCAAGGTGAGTGTTTTGTGGGCTGTCCCATTGGAGCTTGTTGACAACGATGCTGGGGAGTCTGTGTAGAAGGTTATGCAGGAGTACGTGGGACCCAACAAGCTACACCTGCAAACGCTGAATGTCCCAGGTGATATGTTTGCAGTAGCAGTTTCAGTTATCTTTGAAAGGTCATGGTGACTGGGAGAGGTTCCTGAAAACTGGAAGAGACTCATCCCACTCTTATGTTCAAGAAAATTTGAAGGAGGAATTTCTGGGAAATTGCAATATGGGCAGCCTGACATCAGTCTCTGGGAAGGTTCTGAGGAAATCCTGTTTGTGAGAGCAGGCTGTTGTCCCCTGCGGCCTGGTACTGAGCTCTGAAGCCCTATCATGTCAGCAGTCCTGCCATTCTTCTCAAAGAGTTGCTTTGGCCACTCCGTAGAGCTTTCTTTGCTGATGCCAGCATGTTCTCAGGCTAGGCTTTGGCCCAACACACTGCCTGATAGGGGCCCCTTGGGTTGATTGGGGATGCCTGCAAGATGGCTTGAGACTCATGAGATGCTGAGGACATGGAACTGTGGGGACGGGCTAGCTGGGAAGCCTGGGTGTTGGGGGTCTTCTTTAGTGTGAGTGTCAAGGTGACAGCTATTTTTCTGCCCAATGTTTGATGGTCAGAAAGAGGATCTGGACATTTCAGAGGGGAGCTGGAGGCATCCAGATTAGTAGACCTTGTGCTGGTTTTTGCATTCCAAAGGGAGGAATGATGGCAAGGCCTGCCTGAGGGCAGCTGAGGTGAGTGTTTTGCAGGCTGTCTCTCAGGTGAGCAGAGCTTCGTGCAGAGGCAGATGGGTAGGTTGTGCATCTGGATGTGCAGAAGTAATCAGGATCTGATGGGCTGCACCCAAAGAAGGTGAGGGTTCTGCCTGATGCCTGTGCAAGGCCAACTTCAATTATCTTTGAAAGGTTATGGCAACTGTGACAGGACCTGGAAACTGGATGAAACTCACCCGACTCCTATGTTCAACAAGCAGGAGAAGGAAGGTCTGGGACACTGCAGGCTGGTCGATCTGTCATGCATCACTGGGAAGGTTCTGAAAGAAATCATCCTGGAAAGCAAATGACAAGCACATGAATGGCAAGAAAGAGATGGGGAGTAGTCACCATGGATCTACATAGAGCAAATCATACTGGAGCCTTCTCAGTGTCTTCTGCATTGAAGTGACCTGCTGGGTGCACAAAGGGAGAGCAACAACTGTTGCTTAACTTACCTTTCTGAAAGACTTTGATGCTTCCTCCTGTGACACGCTTGCAGAGAACCTGATAAGTACGGTTTACACAAACAAACAAACAGTGGGGTGGTCTGAAAAGCGGCAGCATACCACTGCACATGGTCCTGGAGAGCCTTCTGACCGTTCTTGACCACAGCTGTTTCTCTACCTACTGTCAAGATGTCCTTCCTGACTATATCATTCTGAGATAGTGTTTGTTGTGACTGTGTACGATTATAGAACAGAACACAGTGGTATGGCGTGCTAATGAGGGGAAAATTTTTGTGAGGGCGTGGGTAGAAGAGCCTTAGCAGGATGAAGCCTGTGTTTGGTTTAGTTGTAGGTCTTAGGTGATGTCATTTAAGGTGTTCTGGCCCGTTCTGACCTGGCCTGATGACCTCTTGTGCTTGGGCAGCAGCAGGCCCCTTTGTAGCTTGCTGAAACAGGCCCTATTCAAACATGGGGTAACTGCTGGATTCTCCTCACAGAGGCCATCCCTGCAGTCCCTACTACCAAAACCTTGCCATGTAAACCCAAAACACTACGGGAGGTCTTGTGGCATTTTTTGACCTGCCCTACCTATGTCTTGAGCCAAGCATTTGTGGGGCCTCACAAGGGCAAAGAAGGGGACAATCAACTCCCTCACTATGCTGCCCCATCCTCTGTTGGTGCAGCACTGCATGCAGTTGGCCTTCTGGGCTGCAGGCGTGCATCTGTGGATCCTGTTGAGCCTTTCATTCACCAGAACAGCCCAAGTCCTTCTCTGCAAGGCTGCTCTCAATGAGTTCTTCTCCCAGTCTGTACTCCTGTCTGGGATTGACCCAGGTGCAGCACCTTGCACTTCGACTTGTTGAACGTCATGCAGTTCACATGGGCCTGCTTCTCCAGACCATCCAGGTCCCTTTGAATGAAGAGCGTTGTGTGAAGAAAGGAGGAGTGTCAGGCTGGCATGCATTA